>JAAGKR010014885.1:0-10823 GCA_011419295.1 Clarias macrocephalus
GATGGTAAACCCAAACGCGGAAGTAGCGCGAGTAGGCAGGATAACCACGCTGTTTATTCTTAGAACTCTCTCGGAACGAGAGCAAGAGCTTATACAAATAAACCCGCGTTCTAATAACACACACTCAATCGAAAGCGAAACCCAAAAAGGTGAGTACTCACGATTAGGCGAACAGAGCGTCGGCGATAGCATGGGCAACTCAATGACTGAGCGATGTAATGCGCCATCTTGTCTCCTTTTATGCTTCCTGAATCGCGACCGTCTTACTTCCGGGTCCTCGTGCCCGCCGCGTTAGGAGTGCGCATGACAATTTCAGTAGTGGCTTTCTGCATTCAGGAGACCCATCTCTCCCCAGATTGCAAAATGTCCCTGAAACAGTGCCCGAAATGCACATGTGTCAAATATTTAACGTCCATCAGGCGGCACAACTATATCAGTAAGGAATGATTTCATTCACAGTCACATGAAATGGATATCAACGTACAGGCAGTAGCAGGTCATTTGTCCTTACATAAAACAATTGCTATGTGTTCTATCCTTATACCCCCCAATTACGCAGTATTGTACCATGAATTGGACAGACTTGTAGGACAACTAAAATCCTCATGGGCAACTTTAATAGCCCTCTGTGGAAAGGAATGCACTTCGACACAACAGGAAAACTCATTACTGAAAACCAGGCATGCCTATTTACGCCCAGGCCATGGAACCTTTTCTGGTATCGGCTTAACTATTTGTAACCCTGAACTGTTGATTGATTTCTCAGGGCATGTATGACCTTTGTGGAAGTGATCACTTCCCTCTGATTATAACTTCAAGAGTAGCCAAAACACCACAGAAATCAGAAATTATAAAAAGCAAATTGGCATGCTTTCCGAGCCACTTGCCATGAGAGATTTATTGAGAACTGTCAGGACCATGAAGACTCCATGAAGTGGTTTACAAATACACTGATTACAGCAGCAGATGAAATAATCCCAAAATCATCTACCAAACAATCCAAAAGACAAAACCCCATGGTTTGACCCATGGTTTGATCTTATTCAGGCACTGTATAAAGCAGTAAGAACATTTAATAAGTAACTAACAGCTGAAAATCTCACCAAAGTAAAAACTTGCTGAGCAAAAGCATGGGGATAGATAAATGAGGCATAGAAAGGAAGCTAAAATCTATCTGTATCAAGCTTGACAAGAAATACATCAACAAAGAAAATATGGAACATGATATGGAAAATGGAAGGTAAAGGAGGTAGGTCACAAGTAAAAAATATAAATGACACAGGCACCCTACTATCCCAGAAACAAGAAATGGCAAACATTTTAGCAAAAACATTTGAAAGAAACTCCTCAACAGAAAATTACCACCCAAAATTTCTGGGCCCCGGGAAATGCAAGAAAGGATTGAACTAAATTTCCATACCAAAAATATATAACCATTTAACCAACCCTTCTGGAGGAAATATTAATTTCCCTAAGAAGCTGCCATGACACTGCAGTGTGCCCAGACAAAAACATTTAATCTGTTCTACTGATTTTTTTTTTTATTTTTAATCTGGAAGGCAGGTAATATTCCACTACCTTGGCTAGAGGCAACAGTTCTACCTATACCCAAGCCTAGCAAGGACCATAGAGACCCTAACCACTACTGACCAATAGCATCGACAAGCAAAACTATGAACAGGATGATAAACAATCGGTGCTCTGGAAATTAAAGTCTGAATATTAAATATGTGGTGGTTTTAGAAAAGGAGGGCACACTTTAGACCACCTTATAGACAGGAGCAATATGAGGAAATAAAATCAAAGTTTAGTCTTAGTCAGAGTTGGAGGAATGCATGCAAGGCATATTTGCAGGTATTAAGACTTTAAGAAACAGAGTACAAGGACAACTAAACTGGTCCCCAAAGTGACTATAACAGAAACCAATTTCAGTTAACATAATGACAAGAGGAAACCAGTACAGGAACAGATGTGAGACACTGACTGATAAACCAGGAGATATTATCAACTTATACAAATCAAGACAGTGAACTAGGTGAAGGTGAAAACCATTGACAAGTGCAACATGGGAAATGAAGTCCAACCGCGAGCAAAAAAATACAGAAAGTCTCTGGAAGCACAGTGTCCTCTAATGGGTTATTCCCTGACACATGGTCTAAGTCACAAAATAATTTTAGTGATGTTTTCATTTAAAATGAACTATAGCCTTAAATTTAAGTAAGCGGGTGGTAATTAAAGGGGCATTAATTCCTGCACCCTATATAGTGTACCTGTCTGGTGAGAATGGGTACAGGGGCTGTTTAAGAGATGTTGGGTGAAGTCATCACATGAGAGTGGAAATGGGGATAGGCTTAACATGTAGTGCTCTCCAGGTAAACGATCCAGTATCAGCCATTCATGAAGTAAATCGAATGTTTGGATAGGATTGCAGATTTCTTTGTAACCGCGTTTTTCCCGTATGTTGATGTTTGTTTGAGTAATTTGTGCGGGTGCAAGTTTTCGAGGTGCACCTGTTAGTAGATTGTGAGTTAATGTATCTGGTCAGTGCTCTCGGATGTGTATTAGTTTTAAAATGCATCAAAGGTGATGTTTGTATTTATAGTGCTTAAGACTGAAGTTGGAGTGTAAGTAAACTGCACCATAGGATCTAAGGGATGTTATTTACTTTTTTTTAATTTTGAACTGCTATGTCTGGTCGGAAGGACTTCAAGCCTTTATTCTTTTTAGAGCTTCTTTTTAAGTTTTCAAAGAACTTTTATTTAACAGTGTCAGAGCCAGACGATAACCATAGTGAAATTAGGTCACCAGAAAAAATAAGGGACTTACTGAATAGGCATGATGAAGCCATGACTGCCATTTCTGCATTGAATCAGAAGTCTTATGTTCATTTCCCAAGAGAAAGGAACATCTCGCCATATTGTGGTCACACTGAGAGAGATAGCAGGTAGCATGTCAGTTGATGGTTTTATAGAGGAGGTGCATGTTATATGTGTTTTTTGTTTGTTTGTTTGTTTGTTTGTTTGTTTGTTTGTTTGTTTGTTTGTTTGTTTGTTTTTTCAGAATTGCCACTGCTGTATTTTTTTTGTTAGTTTTTTTTTTTTACTGGATGTTTGTTTTTTATTGTCATTTTTTTCATTTATATTTTATTTATATTTATGTAATCTTTAACATTTCAATGCGTTTCTACATGTTTTAATGATGGGTTTTGGAAGGAGTTCATACATGTATTTATTATTTTTTTTTTTTGTGACAGTGTCTACTGAATCTATATCTACGCCTGTAACAAGTGAGTGAGTTAATTACTTTAGTTTCATAACACATAAAGTATTGCAGCAACTTCAGATTTCAAATTTGTTCATTTGTTTATCAAAGAGCTACACTCTGTGTCTCATTAAACTTTTGTTTGTTTCTGTTTAATTTTAATTCCCATTATTTTATCATAAAGACTCTAATTCCCCTAATTTTTGATTTTTGTGAAATTGGTGACAAGGGTACTTAGTCTTTATGAATATGTAGGTAAAAAAAAAAAAACATACTTAAAAAAAAAAAGCTTAAAAAAGCTTTAATGTGTGTGTGTGTGTGTGTGTGTGTATATATATATATATATATATATATATATATACACACACACACACACACACACACACACACACACACACACACAAGTGCATCTCAAATTAGAATATGATTAAAAAGTTTGTTTATTTCAGTATTTTAATTCAAAAAGTAAAACTTATATTTTATATTCATTCAACCCATGTGAAGTTGCGGGAACAACTAGTGATTTTTTCATTATAAAGTCTCTACATTCTCTAAGAGTCTTCAGAATTATTACAGTCATCACAACATCGCACAATCACACTGGTTAAATGAGCCTTGGTGTTGTATATGCATTAAATGTGAAATATTTTTGTTTATTAAATGTGTAAATAAGCAGGCGATTAAGACAATGTTATTAGACCCCCTACTGTATGGCAGTGTATGCTCAGTGTACATCCAATAAGTTAAATTGTTTGTGTGTGGTTGTAGGTGGGTGGATGTGAATGTGTGTGTCGGTGTATGAGGGACAGAGTGAAAGAGAGAGAGAGAGAGAGACACAAATGTACTGGAGTAATACATAAGGATGTGTGCATCAGAATTATTATTTTCTAGCAGTATTTTTCCCAGTTAAGGCTTCACTCTAAAAAATGCTGGGTTAAAAACAACCCAAACTGGGTTGTTTTTAACCCAGCTGCTGGATAAATATTGGACCAACTACATGCTGGGTTAATTTAACCCAATAATAATTTAACCCAGCAATATGGGTTATTTATTTAATCCAGCAAGATGGGTAAAATATTCAATCCAAATGCTAGGTCATATTTAACTATAATGCTGGGGTAATTCTACCTCACAAATAGGTTATTATTATTTTTATGTTTTACATGTATATGGGTAAAACAGTTTAAACAGTTAAATTACTTTGATATACTGGTCTATTACAAAAAAAAAAAAAAAAAACTAAGTTTTGCAAACCATACATATATGCAATAAACAACACCCACTTAATTGTACAAATCATAGAAAAAATATTTATATTTATTTTTCAAAAGCACAAGATTAGATAATACAAAACAAGTTCAACAGCGACATCATTACGATACTATTACTCAGAAGCACTAATGCTTGAGAGCAGTGCTGGTCATTATCTCCCAACATCAGGATGTAGGGGTGCGGCCTGGACACTTCAGCCTGCTGGAGATATTCCACAGTGTCGGTTCCAACCTTAGAGAGAAATAAATTAAAGAAAGTTACAGTTTATGGAAAAATCGAGAGGGTTGGCTAGTATGCATATTTGTAAGAAGAAAAGTGTTTTGTAACACCTCAGCTAATACCATGGTCATGGTCAGTAAACCAGAGCCACCGTGTACAGGCGTGTGCAGGAAATGGGCTACAGGTGCCGCATTCTCCAGGTCAAGCCACTTTTGAACCAGAAACAGCGGCAGAAGCGCCTGACCTGGGCTACAGAGAAGCAGCACTGGACTGTTGCTCAGTGGTCCAAAGTACTTTTTTTGGATGAAAGCAAATTTTGCATGCCATTCTGAAATCAAGGTGCCAGAGTCTGGAGGAAGACTGGGGAGAGGGAAATGCCAAAATGCCTGAAGTCCAGTGTCAAGTACCCACGGTCAGTCTAGGGTGCCATGTCAGCTGCTGGTGTTGGTCCACTGTGTTTTATCAAGGGCAGGGTCAATGCAGCTAGCTATCAGGAGATTTTGGAGCACTTCATGCTTCCATCTGCTGAAAAGCTTTATGGAGATGAAGATTTCATTTTTCAGCAAAACCTGGCACCTGCTCACAGTGCCAAAACTACTGGTAAATGGTTTACTGACCATGGTATTACTGTGCTCAATTGGCCTGCCAACTCTCCTGACCTGAACCCCATAGAGAATCTGTGGGATATTGTGAAGAGAAAGTTGAGAGACGCAAGACCCAACACTCTGGATGAGCTTAAGGCTGCTATCGAAGCATCCTGGGCCACCATAACACCTCAGCAGTGCCACAGGCTGATTGCCTCCATGCCACGCCGCATTGAAAAAGTCATTTCTGCAAAAGGATTCCTGACCAAGTATTGAGTGCATAACTGAACATAATTATTTGAAGGTTGACTTTTGTGTTAAAAACACTTTTCTTTTATTGGTTGGATGAAATATGCTAATTTTTTGAGATAGGAATTTTGGGTTTTCATGAGCTGTATGCTAAAATCATCAATATTAAAACATTAAAAGGCTTGAACTACTTCAAGTTGTGTGTAATGAATCTAAAATATATGAAAGTCTAATGTTTATCAGTACATTACAGAAAATAATTAACTTTATCAGAATATGCTAATTTTTTGAGAAGGACCAGTACATATACTCATCTACTTACAAACATTCAAATTCCGAATTTCTGCAGATACGAACAGACCTCTGCTCACAACTAACATTTGTACAGTAGTTAGTCAAGGGGAATGTCTATTACTGCCCCCCTCTCTGTCAGGGCCAAATAAATGCAACGGCCAAAATAAATCAGTCGCATTTCGTGTCATTCAAGAAATGACATTTTAATTTGATGCATTTTTCAAATATGATTTGAGCCTAAGTCATAAAAAAGTCATATGTTGTATTGAATAAATACAAGTGATGGTAATTTGCACATCAGAATACTTTATACAACAAACATGAAAAATCAGTACCAGATCTGTTGACATTTACTGTACAATAATGAATAAAAAAAATGGTTAAATGCTGTTTAGACAGACAAGTTCACTACCTAAAAAATTTATTTGTACAAAGAATTGACTGTTATATACCCTCTAATTGTATCGATTAATTGTTATTATTAAAAAAAAGTTACATTTGAAGACATCAAACTTTAAATATAGAAATAACTGGAAAAAAAGACTTTCAGAATAGAACATTAGAATAACTCAAAAAATGCTCTCTAAATAATGCTGTTTGTTTCTATAAACACCTGGTCGTTATTATTATTATTATTTTTTATGATTTTTTTTATCAAACTCTTTTTTATTGGAAATGTAAACAAGTTACATATACATACATACATTGTACACTATTTCTTTCAACCCATACCCCTCCCCCACCCCATAAAACAACAACAAAAAACTAAACTAAAAAAAAAAAAAAAAACCAGCCAGTCAGCAGAAAAAGGAAAAAGGGGGGAAAAAAGAAAATTTAAATAAATAAAAAAATTACACATCAAACAGAAAATGAAATGAAGGAAGTATTAGAAACAGAGACTAAAAAAGAAATATTTTATTACAGATTCAATTGATCTGCATCTATATTTTCAAAATGGCTTATAAATGGATGCCAGACATAAAATTCCTGAGCCGATCCCCATATAGAATAGTGAATCTTTTCTAGGTGAAGAAAATACAAGAAAATACCTCTTTAATCCAGTGAGCACCCACTGGTGACAACGACTTCTTCCACTTAATCAGGACCATTCTCCTAGTGAGAAGAGAGCTAAAGACCTAAAGATATTGGCCTTGGCGTTATTCAGGCGAGCACCACTTGAGGCAACACCAAAAAGTGCAATAAATGGGGATGGTTCTAATGGTATTTGGCATATTTTTGACGAGGTATCAAAAATAAAACTCCAAAAATTGTATAGCTTTGGGCACGTCCAGAACATATGCAGTAGCGTAGCTGGTTCCTGCTTATGTGGGATCAAAGTCCTCTCTAATCTTTGCTAGTTTTACCTTGGACCAGTGAAGCCGGTGAACAATTTTAAACTGAATAAGTGTGTTTGAGGCAGACTGATGTTGAGTAAATTCTATGTATTTTCTTTTGCCACAGTTTATCTGAGATTTGTTCTTGTATATCATTTTCCCATTTGTTTTTAAGTACATATAATGTGGCTGAGTTACTTGTGTTTAATAACTTGTATACAGCACTAATCATCTGTTTGGCATCTGGTTTACAGCTATAAACAAAATCTAAAAGGGATGGAGAAGGAGACAAAGGGAAAGAGTCAGAATTACAGGAAATGAAATTCCTCAGCTGTAGATATCTATAAAAATGTGTCCTGGGAATGTTTTGTATAAGTTGTTCAAATGAGCCAAAGATGTTGTCAATGTATCATATAATGACATAATACCACACTCAGACCAAATCCCAAAAGCATTATCCGTAAAAGATGGAGCAAACATACAGTGCCCATTCAGTGGTGCTATCAAAGATAGATCTGTAAGCTTGAAATGACGCTGAAACTGATTCCAAATTTTAATGGAGTGTATAACCAGTGGGTTTGAGGTAAAAGAAGATGTGGGCTGTTTTTGTGGCAATTTAGCACATAATAATGATGAGAGACATATTGATCCCATGGATGCTTCCTCTATAGCGACCCAGACAGGAGTTTTGACATCATACTGCACCCAGAATAACATTGCCCTTACATTAGCAGCCCAATAATAAAGTTTGGGAGTGCCATTCCTCCTAATTCACAGGGCCTCTGTAGGATACTTAATCTGTAGGATGTTTAATACGTGGTTGTTTTTTATTCCAAATAAAAATAGAAATCTGACTACTTAAGTTATTGAAAAAAGATTTTGTTAAAAAGATTGGAAGACACTGAAATAGGTAAAGGAATTTTGGAAACCGATTCATTTTAATTGTGTTTATTCTTCCGCATAAAGAGAGAGGTAGCAGGTCCCATCTTTCAAGATCTAATTTTGTTTTAGAAAGTAGAACCTGATAATTTGCCTTATACAGATCTGCATGGTTATGTCTTACCCAAATCCCTAGATATTTGATTTTTCTGGGACTAATCTTAAAGGGGGTCGAATCAGCAAACTGTGCTATATTGTTTTTAATTGGCATCAGTAGATTAACCTTGTAGCCAGATATTTCACCAAAGTCTTTCAGTAAATCCACAAGTTTTGGTAGGCTATGAGAAGGATTGGAGATGAAAAGCAGCATGTCATCAGCATACAGGAAACTTTGTGTTCCACCCCCCCCCCACCCCCACCCCACGAGAGATACCTTTAATATTGGCATTTTCCCTTAATGCAATAGCCAATGGTTCAATAGCCACAGCAAAGAGAAGGGGTGACAAAGGTCTAGTACCACGCTGAAGCTCAAAGAAAGGTGAAAAGTTGTTATTTGTCTGAATGGCAGCCAGTGGGGATGAGTATAGCACTTTTATCCATGATATAAATTTAGGGCCGAAACCAAATTTACCAAGAGTGTAAAAAAAGAAAATCCCAATTCATTTGATCAAATGCTTTTTCTGCGTCGAGGGAAATAATTGTTTCCAAATTGTTAGATAGCAATGGGTTATAGATAACATTCAACAGGTGCCTAATATAAAAAAGGAGTATCTGTTCTTTATAAAGCCTGTTTGATCATAATTTGAACATAACAATGCATAACTTTCTCCAGACGGCGGGCCAAAACTTTTGCATCTGTATTTAACAATGAAATTGGATGATATTGTAATGGGTGCTGTTCGTGAGGAGAGGCATATATGCAGAGGTGACGTGCGGGTGAAAGTCTTTTAATTAACACAAACACAAGGGAAACAGAACAGGAACTTAACCTGGAGATAAACAACACATGAGACTAAACAGGAGACAAACTATATGTGACAGACTAAGAGATAACATAAGGCTAGGGGATACACAAAGGGCTAGGAGAAACATTGTCATGCGCACTCCTAACGCGGCCGGCACGAGGACCCGGAAGTAAGACGGTCGCGATTCAGGAAGCATAAAAGGAGACAAGATGGCGCATTACATCGCTCAGTCATTGAGTTGCCCATGCTACCGCCGACGCTCTGTTCGCCTAATCGTGAGTACTCACCTTCTTGGGTTTTGCTTTCGATTGAGTGT
Source organism: Clarias macrocephalus (assembly GCA_011419295.1). Taxonomy (NCBI): domain Eukaryota; kingdom Metazoa; phylum Chordata; class Actinopteri; order Siluriformes; family Clariidae; genus Clarias; species Clarias macrocephalus. The sequence continues at coordinate 9,374 of JAAGKR010014885.1, forward strand.
GTGTTATTAGAACGCGGGTTTATTTGTGTAAGCTCTTGCTCTCGTTCCAAAAGAGTTCTAAGAATAAACAGCGTGGTTATCCTGCCTACTCGCGCTACTTCCGCGTTTGGGTTTACCATCTACGCTACAGGGCTAACTGCTAGTCTTCTGGTCCGTCTCCGTGTGTTTGTGACAGAATGACTGAGCCAACAGCAGTAAACCCAGCGGATTACGCTCACCTCTGCGATGTGGTTGACCAGCATGCTAAGTTGATCGATCAGCTCAGTAGTGAAGTCGCGGTCCTCCGCCAAAGCCTCCAAGACGTCGCGGCCTTGCGCCGCGAGGTGGCGGAGCTACGGCAGGAGAACGCGACGCTCCGCGGGGCGGTCGCTCAGCCGGCTGCGGCCACGCCCATCGCAGCGGCTGTTGCTCCGCCACCCCCTTCCCCTTCTTCTGATGTCTTCATTGCTTTACCGGACAAATGGGATGGCACAGATGGGAAGTGCAGTGTTTTTTTAACCGCATTGGATCTAGTGTTTGAGTTTAATTCCACCAAATACTCCACAGGCCGATTGCGCGTTGCTCTCCTTGTTTCGTTGCTATCCGGGCAGGCAGCTGAGTGGGCCACGGCGGTTCTATGTTTTGATTCAGATGTAGCCTACTCTTATACAGAGTTCACACGCCAGCTAAAACTCACCTTTGAACATCCTGCTGCTGAGGTGGAGACCGACTCAAAACTATATCATCTGCGGCAGGGTGGCTCGTCCGTGAGCCGCTACACAGCGGATTTCCGAACTCTCGCCGTCCAAACTGACTGGGGAGACTCCGCCCTCCGGACGGCCTACTATGAGGGACTGGCTGCACGCATTAAGGATGATCTCGCCGGTCGTGAACTTCCAGCCACCTTGGAGGGCCTAATCCAACTCGCCCTTTGGATCGACCAGCGTCTGCTCGCCCGCCCTAAGCCAGCTCCTCACACCCTGCCACCCATCACGCCACCACTTCCTCATTTCACGCCCCGAAGCTCCTTCTTCTCTCGCACGCCTGTTCCGGAAGCTCGTTCCTCACTCTCCGCTGCACCTACCGGATCCGTCGGTTCTCCACCTCCCGCCGTGGTTGACACCGGAGCCGGGGAACCCATGCAATTAGGGCGCGCCTCCTTAACCGCTGCAGAACGGGAACGACGTTTTAGAGAGGGTCTCTGCGCGTATTGCGGGTCAGCAGCGCACCACCGGGCCATCTGTCCTCTGCGCCCGGGAAACGCGCAGCCCCGGTGAGAAGTGAGAGTGACTCACCGGGTTCCATCTCCCTCTCCACCACCGTGACCAATGATTCTCGTCTCACGGTAAGAGTACACCTCCAGTTTGGCCACAAACGAGTTGGAAGTACCGCCTTCGTCGACTCCGGTGCTGCTGGTAACTTCATTGACTCTTCCTATGCCAAGAAACTGGGGGTGAAGATCGAGGCGTTA
>JAAGKR010014886.1:0-10820 GCA_011419295.1 Clarias macrocephalus
ACCCAAGTATTTAAAACCAGTCTTTTTCCACATTAAACCCCCTGGTAGTGTGGGCTGGTCGCCTCCCCATTCTCCTACTAAAATGGCTTCACTTTTAGTCCAGTTGATTTTAGCAGATGATAAAACCTTAAAATCTTCTAAAACATCAGTTAAAAGATCCACATCTGTCTGTGTGTTCACCATTACAGCTGGATCATCGGCATAAGCTGAAAGACAGGTTAAAATATTAAAACGAGGGATATTAAAACCAGAAAGCTGCTCTCTTCGTCTACATAAAAGAGGTTCAATCGCTAAAGAATAGAGCATGAGACAGAGAGCAGCCTTGTCTGATACCTCTGTGTACTTTAAAAGGGACACATAAACCACCATTAACCTTCAGTACACTCTCAATGTCACTGTACAATGTCTTGATCATTGTGGTGAAACCTGGGTTGAACCCAAAGCTTTCCAGCACCTTCCACAAGTATTTGTGTTCAACGCGGTCGAAAGCCTTTTCCTGGTCCAGTAAAATGAGGCCGGTCTTTAGATCCAAGAGTCTAGAGACATCCAAAATATCACGGTTTAGGTGTATATTATCAAAGATAGACCTACCAGGCACGCAGTACGTCTGGTCGTGATGATCTGCTCCAGTACCTTTGTCAGTCTTGAGGCTAATGCTTTTGAGAGCAGTTTGTAGTCAGTGCACAGCAGTGATACCGGGCGCCAGTTCACCAAGTGCGTCAGGTCTCCCTTTTTTGGCAGTAAGGTCAGGACAGCCCTCCTGCAGCTCACCGGGAGCTTTCCTCCTTTCACGCTGTCCTGCATCACCTCTAGTACATCCTGTCCTATTACTGACCAAAACGCCTTGTAGAACTCTACAGGGAGACCGTCTATACCCGGCGCCCGCCTGTTCTTCAGGCCTTGGAGAACCTTCTGAATCTCTGCCAGTGTCAGTTCTGCTGCCATGTCAGTGGCAGCTTGTTCTGACAGTTTTTCAGGAAGGTTTCCTCCACTGCATGTGCTTCTGACCACTCACTACTGTACAGCTTCGAGTAGAAGCCGTGTGTCTGCTCGCGAATCTCAGTGGGCTCTGATACGAGATCCCCTGACTCTGATCGCACAGCATGGATGATTCTTTTCTGTCCATTTTTTTGTTCCAGACCGAAAAAGCACTTAGAAGGAGTATCCATTTCAGTAGCGTGTTTATAGCGTGAGCGGACCAGCGCCCCCTGTGCTGCAGTGCCCAGTTGGTCGTTCATCAGGGCTTTTTTGTTTTTCAGGGTTTCACTGTTTCCTCTATTTTCTTTGGTCTCTAGACACTGGAGTTCCACTATTTCAGTCTCCAGCGCTCTCATTGATCTAACGATGTCTTTTGTGACATTGAGGGTGTACTGTTGACAGAAGACTTTTATTTGTGCTTTAGCTGGATCCCACCATTGCTGTAGAGCTAAAATCTGCTTTTTGTGATTTAAGACTGGTCCATAAAAAGGTAAAAGACTCAATAACATTGGCATCTTCTAAAAGTAGAGTGTTAAAATGCCAGTAGGCTCTTAGGCTTGAGGTTTTTCCTACTGACGGTGCACTGCACCATGCTATGGTCAGAGATGCCTACTGGGGCAATAAAACATTTAGTAAAATAAGACAGTTGATGTTTAAAACAATAAAATTGATCCAGTCTTGCCAGTGAGAGCGTGTTATCTATGGAATGGGCCCAGGTGTCTTTGTTCCTTGTTTAAGTTTCTCCATATGTCACTCAAGTCCTGGGCCTCCATCATCTCCCATATGCATTTACGGGAGGCCATGTGGTTTCTGTCCAGGTTGTCAGTTGTGCAGTTAAAATCCCCACCCAGAATTAAAATATCAGCAGAGTTACAGTCATTAATGACATTGTTTAGTTTGTCTAAAAACATCATCCTCTCTACTGCCTTGGTGGGAGTGTACACACAAATAAAAACAAAAACTTCATTTTCATAAAAAATTCTCACTTTTAAAAGCCTCCCGTTTAAAAATTCTTCTACTGTGTAAGAGTTGGGTATAAAACTGCGAGCAGCGAGCAGTGCGACTCCAGCACTCAGTGGTGTATTGTGGTCGCTGTGTTTCTCTTGAAGTAGAGCCACATCAGCATGTTTCTGTTTTAGTAATTCATAGAGTTTGGCTCTTTTTTCACATGTTCTTGCCCCATTGATATTTAAGCTCGCAATATTTACTTCACTCATTAAAAAGTATGTAGATAAAAAGACAGTTTTATATAAAAGAAAACATACCAGTGTATGGAGTAAAAATCATTCTAAAAGTTCCTCTTCAGCGAGTTCCTTGTTTATTTTCGTAATCCATTTCTTTAATCTGAATATTTCGAGTTCGGCGAAAACTTTTTGTCTTCTGTAGTACTTGACGTCATGGATGAACTGCCTCTTGCTTGAGAAGTGGTTTTCTTTTTTGATTTTTGAGCCCCTTTTTGTCTTCTCTAGAAAAACATGTATAGATTCCTCGCTGTGTACGACTGACATTCTTTCTTCCTCTGCGGTGAGAAGCAGCACAGAGTCTGAAATGTACCCGTCACTGTCTGACTCCGGTTCAGGGTCTTTTTTGGGGAGTTTTTTTCCTCCTCCTTTACAGTCTTTTTTCCTTTTTGGTGCTTTGAATGAGGGCTCCTCTTCCATCTCTATGTCCGCCTCGTCCCCTTGTGACAGTGCGGCTGATGCTTCCAGTTGGCGGCTCCTCGCCCTTGTACCCATTGCCGAGAGCACAGGTAGCTCCAGCGCCGCACCCGAACCCTCTGTGACCTTATCGGCCACGTTCTGCCTCTCTGGTGGTTGGGTCACGTTGGGCTCCTCTCGGTCCGGTTTGGCCGAGCATGTTGCTTCTGGTGTCGATGTAACTCCAGTTGACTCTTGGACTGCAGGTTGGGCTTGGGGTTCGGTCTCTATAGTCTCTATAGGGATTTTCTTTATAGGGGAGACCAGTCCTCCATATCTGGACAGTTCAGCAGCGATGACACTGTCAGGTATGAAGGGAGGGACGTTGGACAGAACTATTGTCTTGGCTGGGGAGCTCAGGGGAGAAACCAGGATGTGCTCGTTATTAACACTGTGATTCCGTTCTGGACAAGTTTAGCCGCTTTATCAACACTATTAACAAAAGTAACCACAGCGCTGTTCATGCGGGAAGCAGAGACGATGTTCTCGTGTCCCACCACATCACCAACCGCTAACACACACTCCGCTAAACTTTTAAACTTTTATGAAAGTTAAACTTTCATACCGCTGTGTGTTCTGAGCCGCCATGCTCCAGCAACACACACACACACACAGAAGATATAATATATATATATATATATATATATATATATATATATATATATATATATGTGTGTGTGTGTGTATATATATATAGATAGCCAAAAGGTGTAATAATTGGCGAAAAAATAGCAAAAAGAAATTTGGCCAAAGGCCAATCGATCTCACGCGCTCTACACGCCACACTCACTTCCCTGCCGTACACCAGTGTGACCGTACACCAGTGCACAAAGCGAGGTCCATAAAGCCATGGATGAGTGAGTTTGGTGTGGAAGATCTTGACTGTCCTGCACAGAGTCCTGACCTCAACCCGATAGAACACCTTTGAGCGGAGACTGAGAGCCACGCCTTCTCGTCCAGCATCAGTGGACACAAAGAACAAATGCTTTTGGAATAATGGACAAAAATTCCCATAAACACACTCCTATAGCTTGTGGAAAGCCTTCACAGAAGAGTTGAAGCTGTTATACCTGCAAAGGGGGCGGGGCCAACATCATACTAAACCCTATAAATGAAGAATAAGATATTACTCAAGTTTACATGCAAGTGAAGGCAGGCGATAGAGAGAGAGAGAGAGAGAGAGAGAGAGAGAGAGAGAGATAATACACTGGGAAAAATAAAATTTAATGAAAAGTGAAAATTAAGAAAAAGAGAAAATACTTACATTTAATCTTGTGGTCTGTGAGAAACAGTAATAATATTAAATACAAAAGAGAAATTTGTTTTACATACATTTATAACTTTATTTTAATGTGGATTAATTAATTATCAATTCATTTATTGATTAATGATGAATTAATTTCATGATTTATGGTTAAAGGCAAGAGAGGGCGTGGTGACAGTGAGTCATGTGATATTTTTGTGATTAGTGAACGGTAAGAGAGTTTATTTCAGTATTTAATGTCACTCACTGGGAAGTTGTCCGAGCTCGTTAAAGAACTTGTTCTTCATTTCATTAAAGTTATGGGAGTGGTGAGAGGGGGGGGGCGGGCTCAGGGCAGGCTCTGACTCATGCTCCGCCTCCCTCCGTACATGGTGGTGCAGACTGACCAATCGCATGGCTGATCAGCTAGGGAGAAAAGAACAGAACTTTTTAAGGGTGAAATTTATACGCCATTTTTAATAAATTAATAAAAGTCTTAAAGATCTCCAGAATGTCTGGGTTAATGTTCCAGCTGAAATCCTGCATTCTGGAGGAAATTCCTTCTGTCTCACTCCTCCGTCTGTCTCACTCCTCTTTTGATCTTTGTGTGTGTGTGTGTGTGTGTGTGTGTGTGTGTGTGTTTGTTTTGGTCGATATTCTGTCTGTGTTACGCAACAGAGATCCATATGAATGTCCAAAACATATCAAAAAGTTAATTTTACATAATCTGTGATCTTTAAACAACGAGTGCACAGAACAATTCCCGTCCTCAACCCTAGAGGTCTCTGTCACTTTATTACTACATTCTTAATTCAATCCCAGTATCTGAGCTGTAGGTTCGGGTCAGTGACCGGTACTGATCAGATTCTGCAGTCTACAGTCTGCGTTCAGGTCTAATCCGGTCCGATCCAAGCCCAGGGTTCTGGCCGACACCAGATCTATGTCAGTTCCTGATTAATCTCCAACGATTTGGAGATGTTCTGCTTCATGGGCTGAACTTTCAGAGTTAGACTCCCGTTTTTTACATTAAGTTTGCATTCACAAGTAGGTACAGTATGTTTATTTCTGATCTTTTTAAAGCGTTGCTCCGAATTCAACCTTCAGTTCTGTTTTTCATTTAAATTCTTTTTTTATTTGAATCCCCTTTTTAAACCTGTAACACACCAACCCTGTTCCCATCATCCTCTTCTGCTCTAATCACAGGAGTGTCATTTTATACACACACACACAAACACACACACACACACACACACTCACACACACACACACACACACACACACACACACACACACACCATGACTGTTTTATACAGGGATGTTGAGTGTGAGCTCATGATTTCGTCCTCATTTCTGCCCAACACACAGATAAACCCCTGACACTGAGGATTAACTGTAGCCGTAATCTCCAGTCTGTCGCTCTGACACTCGAACCCGACTCATCTTTACACACTGCAGCCAGAGCAACAGACTCATTATTATCATACACACTAAAAAAAGCTGGGTTGTTTTTACTACCCAAACGCTGGGTTGCCTCTGTTGGGTCATTTTTCTGGGTTATTTACAGGGAGTTGGGGACTTTTTGTTTAACCCAACTTTTTGCTGGGTTGGAGTTGGGTTAGCTAGTGGCAGCTAACATCACAGACAAGACCGCCCCTCCCCCGAAGTTCACCACTGTATTCAGTGGCTGTGTCAGCTTTGTGTCTCTTTTTTTTTTTTTGGAGCATTTAAGAGGAAATGTAAACGTTAAATATAAAGTCTGTATACACACTTTTACTCACCTATGACTGGATTTGTTCACTGTATGTAACATTTATTACTCTTACCGTGTTAACGTTACACTCAAACTTTCAGCCTGAGCTTTTTAGCTTTCTGTGTAGATGCTTGCAGGGTGTATGAAGATGGTGAAGTGATGAATGAAAGCTAAACTGTTAACTGTAGTGCCAGCATGACGCTAGCATTTAACTAGGTTGCTAGCGTTAGCAACCACATTAACATTAGAACTTTATTAATCTCAGTGCTTGAGACAATAAAAAGCTGAGGTGTTACAAAACCCTAATCTTCTTACAAATATGCAGACTAGCCAACCCGCTCGATTTTTCCATAAACTTTTACTTTCTTTAATTTCTTTCTATCTAAGGTTGGAACCGACACTGTGGAATATCTCCAGCAGGCTGAAGTGTCGAGGCCGAACCCCTACATCCTGATGACCAGCGCTGCTCTCAGGCATTAGTGCTTCTCAGTAATAGTATCGTAATGATGTTGCTGTTGAACTTGTTTTGTATTATCTGATCTTGTTCTTTTAAAAAATAAATATAAATATTTTTTTTTATAAATATTGAATATTTTATACATCTTGCTGAATCACATCACACACACACACTGCACTCATTTATTTTATTCGATTCGTTTCAGTGTACGGACTCTCCATGCTGCCGCGAGAGAATAAACTGAACTCATCTGTCTAAATGATCTGAATTCTTCTTTCATATTAATGAGTGAATGTGTAATACGATAAATAAGTAACATCACACTGCAGGGCCGGAGACCAGACCGATAACTCAGACTCATATGCAGTGTGTGACGTCCCTCTCTCAGCCTGCGGTCCTGTGTGAGCTTGACTCTATGGCGTTATATTCCTGCCACAATTCTGAGCGAGCGGTTCGACATTTTGAGAGCAGGCAAAGCAGTCAATGCGCGTGCAGAGTCTCCGCTGCTCGCTCAACATTTTCTCCGTGCGCGCGCGACTCTGCCTGTACGCTCGCTCAACTTTATCAAGTGTTACAAAACTGCCACAAAACCAGCCAATCACAGACTTCCACAGACGGCTTCTGATTGGCTGTTCCTTCTCCATCTGTACGGTGCTTTTAAAATGGTCATTGTCTCAAAGCAGCTTTACAAAATCAAAAGAAAATGATAAGAAATTTAAATTATATTATTATATATAATTATATATAACTGAAAGGAAATTATATAAGGGAAGCATTGTAAATAAAGTTGTATTTATTCATAAATATTATAAACAAATATTATAGTATTTATTTTTTATTCAATGATGTATTAGTATATACCAGTTTCGTTTGTCCATTGTGTGTTTTTATGTACTTATCTAATTATCCTTATAGCTCATCGTTAGACTACATCGACTAAAATTGAAATCGCACAACTCGATCTCTTTACTTATAAACCTTTATTTCCAACGCTTCCGTTATGCGGTCGATAGCGCCAGGTGATAAAGAAGGAACAGCCAATCAGAAGCCGTGTGTGGAAGTCTGTGATTGGCTGGTTTTGTGGCAGTTTTGCTGCGCGCTCAGAATTGTGGCAGGAATATAACGCCATACGACTCCACCAGGCCTGATCAGACTGCAGGCACATCCAGACTGGAATCAGATCGGAGTTTAAACTGTTCACTGGGGGGGGGGGGGGGGTTCTGCCAGTGTGAACAGAGCCAGGTCCAATCTGATTACTTTCAGATGCAAGAGATGCAGAGTCAGACCTAAGGATCAGAGTCCCTGCAGACTGAACACGTCATTGCTGTGTGTTTGTGTCTCACTCCGTTCAGCTCAGCCGTCTGCCTCAGATAATGAGCCCAGGTCATGTGACTACATAAGGCTCTCGCAGTGGCATAATGTAGAGATCTGACTGACGTGAAGTAACAGGATGTGAGAAAAGACAAACTAGGGTTTTATGTTTTATTTTAAACTGTATTTTAAAAACTGTCCAAACTGGGTCAGAGCGAGCATGTAGGTCAGGGTCAGGGTCAGACACCCACTTCACTCGGGCTGATTTCCTTTGCTCTGGTTTTTGCACTGATCGTTAAACACTTTACGACGCTTTAGGAGTGTCTGGTTGTCAACACATTGTGGTAATGTTCCTGTGATAACGTTACAGACTTTATCACACTGTTCGTCTCAGGGTTTATTTTAATTGAAGTTGTTCATTACGCAGTAATGGTAGTTTATAACTGAGAGGGAGCCAGACGTCTGGGATATTTAGTAATAAATGTGTGGATAGTTTTTACTTGATTTCTATACAAAGCGCCGTATTCATGTGCAAAGATGTAGAGTTTAAAATCAACCATAAAACCAAAGTTTGTTTTTCCTCACATCCTGAACTTCACGTCAGTCAGATCTCTAACAGCAGCGTCCTACCTGCTCATGATGAGTAAATACACACCAGTCTGATTACAGCTGAACTGTATATATACTGGTCCTTCTCAAAAAATTAGCATATTCTGATAAAGTTCATTATTTTCTGTAATGTATTGATAAACATTAGACTTTCATATATTTTAGATTCATTACACACAACTGAAGTAGTTGAAGCCTTTTATTGTTTTAATATTGAAACCACTGGTGAATGGTTTACTGACCATGGTATTACTGGGCTCAATTGGCCTGCCAACTCTCCTGACCTGAACCCCGTAGAGAATCTCTGGGATATTGTGAAGAGAAAGTTGAGAGACACAAGACCCGACACTCTGGATGAGCTTAAGGCTGCTATCGAAGCATCCTGGGCCTCCATAACACCTCAGCAGTGCCACAGGCTGATTGGCTCCATGCCACGCCGCACTGAAGCCGTCATTTCTGCACAAGGATCCCCGACCAAGTACTGAGTGCATAACTGAACATAATTATTTGAAGGTTGACTTTTTTGTATTAAAAACACTTTTCTTTTATTGGTGGGATGAAATATGCAAATTTTTTGAGGTAGGAGTTTTGGGTTTTCATGAGCTGTATGCCAAAATCATCAATATTAAAACAATAAAAAGCTTCAACTACTTCAGTTGTGTGTAATGAATCTAAAATATATGAAAGTCTAATGTTTATCAGTACATTACAGAATATAATGAACTTTATCAGAATATGCTAATTTTTTTAGAAGCACCAGTATATATCATATATAATACAATAATAATAATAATAATAATAATAATAATAATAATAATAATAATAATAATAATAATTTTAATGTACTGCATGAAGGTGAGGATGTTTGTATTTTTACTGGAATAATGTTTTACGCTTGTATTCTGTTCCCCGCTGACCTTTGCATTGAAATTTGCATATTACATAAACTTCCAGTTATTAAAATTTTATTTGGTCATTTAGCCATTAAAATAATTACACACTTATTTTGATTCCAGTATAAGCTGAACACAACTTTAACGTCTCTGCTTGTCCTCTCTCAGTATAAAGTGTTCACACTGTGTGTGTTTGTGTTTGTGTGTGTGTGTGGATCCCAGTCCTTACTCCCAGTTTGTGTTCTGCTCTGGTTTCTGCTCTCGGCCCAGTTTATTAACTTACATTAACTCATACAATCACAGATCTATACATCATTAATCAGCACACAGGAAACTCACCCAGTGATGAGGATGATGAAGATGAGGAAGTCCTATTGCTCGTTCTCTCTGTAAGAGATTTTCACTCTGAGCTTCACTGGACAGGAGATTACTGCACACGGCCCTAATCCTGCTTACTGTTCACATCATCATCATCATCATCATCATCATTATCTGTCGCTCTCATTCTATCTGCCTATCTTGTTATCAGTCTGTGGCAGTATGGGCGTGGTTGAGCAGAGAGAAGTGGGTGATGCCAACAGGTAACAACGTCTGGTTTATCATGCAGTTTATTATTGAGATCTTTTGGTGTTTTCAGAAAATAAAGAAATAAAGAAATAAAGACTAAAAGGGCTGCAGAATAAATTTCAGTGCTGAGACCCACAGCCCTTCTGTCTATATTTATTTTATAGTTTCTGTGTCGCTGATCTTATTTAATTCATTTAATTACTATTTGCTTAGTTTTTTGACTATTTGAAACAACTTCAAAAATTGTCAAACAACTTTGAGCCAAATGTCACATTCACAAAAAGTTTAATAAAGTAATTATTTTTATTATTATTATAATAAAATAATATAATTATTATAATATCAATTATAAAACAGTTAGTATTTTTGTTGTTGTTGGTGGTGGTGATGCCAAAGATAAATGGTCAACACTAAAAGATTTACAACAACAACAATGTTAATAATAACAATAATAATAAGGTAGGATGGTGCTCGAGTATCACTGGGGTGTGTGTGTGTGTGTGTGTGTGTGTCCTGAGCACCAGGTTTAGGACCCAGGCCCTGCGACCCTGCACAGCGAATATGGATGAATTACTGAAATTAAACAACGTGTCCAGCAGATGTCGCTAATGAGTTCGTGTTTAAACTCGAGCTGTTTAAGGTCCGGAATAAAGGGACCGTTTATGGGATTTGTAGTTTATAAATCGCGATTGTACTACAATCCGTTAAAAATATTGCAAAGGTGTATGAAACATTTCAATTCAAATACGCAACCCGGAAATCTATAAATACATAAAAGAACAGAAAACGCTAAAAAGGTTGGGTTATGAAGTAAACTATGCCTGTGATTAGACGCAAAGGCAGGAAACCACTTCCGGCTCTGACGCAATCAGCTGCCTATTGGAGGAGTGAGGATCACGTGATTGTTTTGGGCAGAACTTGTGCGTCAACGCGCTTCAGGACGGGCACGTGCAGGGTGAAAAATCTAACGTTATTAATTCCGTTTTGTAACGCGCGTGGATTTAATTTAAAATTAATCACGTGTCTTAAAACGGTTACGTCATCATTTCCGGTTTAGCCGCACTCTATCTGCTGTCTTCTATTCGATTTAGTGTTTTGCAGTTGTTTTAGAGTTATTTATGTGTGTTTAGGTTGTCGGTAACGGACAGTGACTCTATACAGGCGTGTGTGTGTGTGTGTGTGTTGTGGGGTGTGTGTGTGTGTGTTTATTAAGAGTTAAAGGTGTACAGTGTGTGAAAGTGTAGAGACATGAGCACATCTTAATAACATTGTAGTAACAATAATAAAACAATAAATAAAATTTCTCCAGCTCTGT
>JAAGKR010014887.1:2500-10818 GCA_011419295.1 Clarias macrocephalus
ACTGCTAAGGACAGGCAACAAGCAGAAGAGACGCGTTTGGGATAAAGAACACAAGAAAGAACACAAACAAACTTTTGGTCTGTACTGTGATATATATACACACACACACACACATATATATATACACAAACTATACACACACACATAAACACACACACACACACACACACACACACACGATGCTAACAACATGCCTGAATACAAAATAGCAGTGGTAGTAATGTGTGTGTGTGTCTGTATGTGTGTATATATGTGTGTGTGTGTGTGTGTGTGTTCCAGTTTTGACATTCGAATCGAGGCCATGGTCCTGCAGGAGGAGTTCTCTCCATCTTGTTCAGCGATGAGCCGAGAGCTTAATGTGGTACGCTTGGCGACGGAAGGTAAGACCAAACACACACACACATATATACTGTGTGTGTGTGTGTGTATATATACACACACACACACACACACACACACACACACACACACACACACACACACACACACACAGGTGTGCCACACAAATGTAAATTGATACAGAGCTCTGTGTCAAGCAAAAGATCAGATCCAGTGGACAGAGAGAGAATAATAATCAATAATAAAATTATATATAATATAAAATATATAATAAATGGTCTAATGCCGAATCTCTCGTTACTGATTTATTTTCTTCACTCTCAGAGCTGATGATGTGTGAAGAGCTTCACGCCATCCTGCACCTGGTCCTCCAGGCTGGGAACATCATGAACCAGGTGAGGAGTCTCACACTCCTGACCTGCTCTGCAGGGGTTCTCCACCTGGTTCTCCACCTGGTTCCCGGAGGAGCACCGTCTCGCACACTTCAGCGTCTCCCTGCTCGAACACGCCCACGCTCGTCAGCGTTAATTAGCTGATGAGTTAGAGAGCTGAGACATCGTGATGTGTGCAGCACAGCGTTCCTCCAGGAACTGAGCTGAGAGATCAAAGTGTCAGAATGTGACCCCTAGTTGATTGAGAGGGAACTGCACATAATACCATTTACTATGAATAAAGAAATAAGTTTTAGGTCTTATATTAAGAGTTACGTTTAGAATTTCCAATAAATAATTTGGAGTATTTTTAAAGTACACATAATTAAGCAGATTTAAATTACATGCCATTCTTCATTTATCAGAGTCTCGTGAATACAGTTGAGGCTGAGATGTTCGTGTCCTTGTTGAGTTTGTAAACGTCCAGGGCAAGCTGGTATCCTCCAATAAAATCTGTAAACCTCTAATCTGTCTCCTGATGTCCACAGGGAGGTTACGCTGGAAACGCTGTGGGCTTCAAGCTCTCCTCACTGCTCTCACTCGCAGATACCAAAGCCAACAAACCCGGCATGAACCTGCTCCACTTCGTCGCCTTGGTTAGGGTTTTTTTTTTTTTTTTTTGTGAACTCTTTTTTGATCATTATCTCACATTTCTAACTTTTTACTTTTTTTCTTTCACACAGGAGGCACAGAAGAAAGATGAGAATCTGTTGAAGTTCCCAGAGAAGCTAACTCATGTACAGAGTGCTGCCAGGTAGCTAACCTCAGCGTGAGTGTGTGTGTGTGTGTGTGTGTGTTAGAGAGGGAATGTGAGAGTGTGTTAAACACTGCTAGACGGTATTTCTGATAGACTTCCACATCATAAGATGAAATTGGTGTAAGATCTTCTCACCACTGAAGATTCACACACATTAACACACTTCCTCTTCTCTTATCCTGCGTCCCTTCCTGTAGGATCTCAGTGGAAAACATCGATGCAGAACTCTCCTCGCTCAGTGTCAGGATGCAGGCTCTCAATGAGAAGATTGAGCGAGATCCTCAGCTGCTATTACAGTTAAATCCTTTTGTGCAGGTCAGATTGCTAATCATCTATTAGAGCTTTAATCAGCAAACGTTCTGAATCCTCATCTCACTCAAATATTGTCTTGTGTTCGTCACTGATAAATGAGTAACACGGCTCTTTATATTCTTGCTAAAGTTTAATCTGTAGTATGTTTCGGTCTGTGTGCTGTCTGACGGTCCGATCTCACGTTTCGGTCTGATCTAGTGTTTGTGACTCCGTTCTGCTTATGCCTTTCCCTTTACCCATTAGAGTTCGACACAAACCCTTGAGGAGCTGAAGCAGTGCAGGCTGAACCTCCGCAGTGAGGGCAACGTTCTTATTGATTTCTTCTGTGAAGATAAAGACACGTTTAAACTCGACGAGTGCTTCAGGATCTTCCAAGACTTCTGTCTTAAATTCGAGAAAGCTGTGAAGGTACGAACAGATTCTTCTTACAGCCCAAAAACGTGTGCATAGAAATTTAGAAAGTTATGTTTGATTTTAAGAAGAAAAAAAGATCCTAACTCCATGACTACATAAATTTGAATTCGGTGATGAGGTGGTAATTTATGTATAGCTGTAGCAGCACAGTGGCTTCTACCCCACCACACCCCTCAACCCTACACCAAATACAAGTTTGTATTCCTTGTAAAAGTAATGGCATGGTGTTAGTGTTTATTGCTCATCCTGTCTCCTTCCTCTCTTGGTCAGGATAATCTAGCCAGGGAGATGAAGGAGGCTGCGAGGCAGCAGCGCCTCCGCGAGCTGGAGGAAAGGCGCATTGCCTGGGCCGCTACCGGTGGGGATCAGGGCGGCGGTAATTTTGGCCGTAGCAGCAGTGAAAACGATGTGGAAGTTCTTACCAAAGACGGGCTCATGGACTTCTTGCTGCATCCCCGTCCCCACAGCCCACACAGCCCACTCAGCCCGCTGGGACGCTCTGCAAGTGCTCGACGTTACCGCCACACCACGGCCGATCGCAACCTCCGTGGCTACTTGGAGCTGTTTTCTGGATCTCCCACAGCAGACATCGCTAAATTCAGCAGCCTTCCACGGTCAGGACGTCATCAACAGAGAAGGACCATCACCTGGCTGACCACAGCAGATGACAACAGAGAGCTGGGGCCTCAGCCGGCCACATCCCCAAAGGCCCAGACCGAACCAATCAGCCCCCTGGCTCGATACTCAATGTCAGGCGACACTAATGAGATTGACGTTTACAGTAATAATAATAATAGTCATGCGGCCATTTCTGAAGGTATAAAGTCTTCTCAGCCAGGCCACAACAGGAACTGCATGGAGAAATCTCACGATGTTGGATACATGAACGTTAGTGTTGAAAAACACACATTGGTGTCTGGGCCTCAGGCCTTTGACCTGTCACATCCTAATGATAATAATAACCGCACTTACACACCACTGGATAACCAAGTGGATACTGCAGAGAGAGAAGGAGAGAAAGAACGAGACCTCGCAGATACATTGTTCCTAGACACCCCTCCATCCAGTAGAGGATCCGAGGAAGCACCAGAATTTGGGGCAGGCTATGAAACTAAAATCATTTCGCCCCAAAAAGATGAGGAAGAGGAAAACAGCACTGTCTCCTCAACAACATGCGACACCCCTTTGCCTCTTGACCCCTTATTGTCCAATAAAAAAGCTGCTCCTTACATTCTGGACTGCACTGAAGCCGATTGTTCTGTCATGTTAGACGTCTCAGAACTAGAGAGTGCACCTGTCTGTAAAGAAGGAGCTCAAAACGACATAAAACCACAGGACCGCTGTGTCCAAAGTCTCCCTCAAGACCCTAGTTCGCTTTCTTCTAACTTTGAGTCTTTATCCATTAATGATCCCTCTGTGTCGGCATCTGGTGATGAACCATTTGAAGAGAAACCAGCAGAAGAGCACCGAAGTGTTACCACAGATGAGGCGGACAGTGACAGTGGTGACCTGGCAGAAGGTAAAAAGGTGGGTGAGAAAGCAGTACCGAAATCCCGCCCCAAACCTGTCAACCTTAACACTAAGACCCCACTGAAACCTGCTGGCACTCGAACAGGACGTCCTACGAGAACACTTACACCAACAGAGACCAGACACCTGCGAAAGGTGGTACCGATCACCAAGGTGAGTCGTTCTGGCAGCAGTGCTAAGAGAGTAGAGAGCACAGAGTCCAGACGTCCGCTCCGTGACCAGAGCATGCCTGCAAGAAAGGGTGAGCGGCAGGGAAGACCAGCTCGCCATTCTAGCCTTCCTCCAGAGTCCAAGGCGGAAAGAGGAACTACAGCTACACCTGCTGCAGGTTCTCAGTTGGCTCGTGATTCCACTCCGCAAAGGCCTTCCATAAAGAAGCCGACCGCCAAACCTGTACGCAATATCCCTAAACCGCCAGTAGAAGAGAAAATATGTCGCTCTACCATGAGAGCCTTGGCACAGGCACAGGCTGCATCTGATGCCAGCGCTCCACAAACACCAAACCTCGGCCGGAAGTCTGCCTCACCCCTACCAGGCTTCGCTCGCAACACTTTCGCTTTCTCTTCTCGAGCCAAAAAGGACTTGATCGCACAGCCTGCACCAGGGACTTCGGTAAAGAGCTCTAACTTATCAAGAACTTCTTCACTGAAGGTGCCTTCAGGAAGTAAGGCACACACTGTGTCTAGCGGACACTCTGCCCAGGGTGAGGACAAACAGACTGGATCCATACGGAGGGTCCAGAGTGTCCGGGCCTCAGGTCGCAACACTCTAAAGAGTAACACACCCCCACCACAGAGTGCGCAGGAGCAAGCCCGAAAGGGTAGCAGTTACTCCGAGAAGTCCTTCCTGATAAAAGACTCCACCAGTGGCAGGGCTCCCAAGCCTATGTGGAAGTAGACAAGAAAAAAGCATTACAATCTCACACACTTACATTTATTTTTATCATCTCAGACTTATCTGAATGTATCGAAAGCCTTTACATGTAGCTGAAGTTCTACGTATTGAGCTAGTTTTCCATAAAGGACTAGCTCTCCTGTCAATATTTGACAACCCATTTTAGTGGTAGCACTTCATCCATATAAGGATGTTACTGATGGCCTTTAAACAGCAGACGTTAGATGTTGCATCACCTTCACACAGACTCAGTCATTTTCATACACAGATCCATGGCTCTCACTTTTATTTTTGTTATATAATATTATACTTCATGAGATGCTGAGATGATAATTATAGTACAAGTAGTTTTTTTAATCTTAAACCAGATGCAAAATATGTATGACCCGTGTGTGTGTGTGTGTGTGTCAGGGCGAGGCACTCTCGTCAGGAGAGTTTAAGGAATTTCCTGCGCTAACACATTTGTGATCAGTATTTAGGAATGAAGCCTTTCCACTGAACTACGTGGCCCAAGTGTGTTGTTTCCTTTTCAGGCCTACGCGAGTTGAGGTGGGACATGTGGGCGGGGCTAAAAAAATAATGCAGGCCACTGATTGGTCACAGAAATATTCTTACAGGGTAGTGTGTATGAGCGGTGTGTATGAGTAGTAATGGGACACACATGGCGCTGTTACTATGGCAACATGGTAATTAGATGAAGCTGCTGTGTGCGAGGTTAGTGTTAAAGCTCAGTGATTCATCGTCACACTCAGGAGAGTCAGTAACCTAGACGACGGCGCGTGAAGACGTTCTCTGTAACACTCTCTAATTAATCTGTTACCGCGATGTGAGCAGAATCAGGGCTCAGGACAAATCACTTCTAATGAGATACAAGTTTAATAAAACGTGTGGAAAATGTTTTAAACATCCGGTGTTAAATTATAGTTACACAAGAGTGTGTGTGAGTGTGTGTGAGTGGTGTGTGTGTGTGTGTGTGTGTGTTACAGTTACGTGCCTTTGCCATAGTTTTTATTCTTCTACGTGTACAATAGAACCAATTTAATTATTCTTACATTATTTAGTTTGTTTTATTTACTTGTTTACTCCGGCATGTTTGTTCTGTCGTGTCTCTCGAACCTCCTGCGCTGTGTTAGTGTTTAATTCTCGTCCTCTAGCGACTGCAGTGACTGAAGCGGGTGTCTTTCTCTAGGGATCTCGACATTCAGTGGAAAAGCTCTACAGGTGTGTTAGAGCAGGCGGGCGCACGCCGGGACCGGATTGTGTCCCCTGGGACATCCTGTCTCTCCGCCGAGTGTGACGATGTAAACCTGTTCTGTGCATGAAAACAAATATTAATGATTATTAGCTGAAAACGTGTAGGACTGTTCACACACGCGCTGGTGTTCGAGTCAGGACACGGGACTGGTGTCTAGACAAACGCTAGCGGGGTCTGAGCTGCGACACTCGGCTGATCTGCTGCTGGTGATACTGTATCTGTGTCTCTGTGGAATTTTATCATTAGCGTATTCTAATTTTTTTTTTTTTTTTTTTTTTGCAAAAGCCATATTTTTAATCAGGAGTGGCAAAAAGAAAAAAGTGGTGCTTGAGGGTCACCATGAAGAAATTCACCCGAAATCCACCATGAAGAAATTCACACACGTACGCCTGTACACACACACACCTGTACACACACGTACGCCTGTACACACACACACCTGTACACACACGTACGCCTGTACACACACGTACGCCTGTACACACACAAACCTGTACACACACGTACGCCTGTACACACGTGCTCAGGTACAGGGTTTTAACTATTAGTGTAGAACGCTACAAAGTGGAAAAATAATTAATATTTCACTTTAAAAAGATGTAACGTTAAAAAAATGATCAAATGACTTATTTTGATTTTATAGATCAAATAATTTATTATTATTATTATTATTATTATTATTATTATTATTATTATTATTATTGTTGTTATGATGAACAGAGAAGCAGGATATTATTTCTACCTCTACAGTCATGTTTCGCCACCTCTGATCCAGAGAATGCTTAGATTTTAATTTTCCTGTATTTTGCATTCAATGCCTTTGTGATGCCTTTTTTCCAGTGTGTGTGTGTGTGTGTGTGTGTGTGTGTGTGTGTGTGTGTGCAGTGCTTGTGTAGTTGATTGACATGCTTGATAATCTCCTTGCTATCATGGAGAAGACCAGTGCAATGGAATGATCTTCCAGCCGCCTCACACACACACACACACACACACACACACACACACACACTAATGTAGCCTGCTGTAGACGTCGGATCTCAGAGCTCTGCTGTTTTTAGCATGTATTGTTCTTTTTGTAATGCTCTTGCTTGTCTTTTCTTCTCTAATTGTTTCAAATCAAAATAAACCAAATAATAAAATTTATCATGTCCATTGACTGTGTGTGTGTGTGTGTGTGTGTGTGTGTGTGTGTGTGTGTTTATACAGTAAAACCTTGGATTGCGAGCATAATTTGTTCTGGAAACATGCTTGTATATCAAAGTGAGTTTAGAAAGAAAACACATAGTATTATCATAAGAAATAATGGAAACTGATGATTCGTTCCACAGCCCATAATATTCATATAAAAATAATTAACACAAAATATAAACATAAAAATAAAACAAATTGACCTGCACTTTACTTTTGAAAAGAATTCTGTTAGACTTGTTTCTGTGTGTGTGTGTGTGTGTGTGTGTGTGTGTGTGTGTGTGTGTGTGTGTGTGTGTGTGTGTGTGAAGTTTGCAAGACATACAGATCAGATTAGGCGTGTGTGTGAATGTTGACTGGAGGTTCTAACGCGGTCGTAAAATATGAATAAACACCATAGTGTGCACTGGTCTCACTGGTCTCCACGGTCCCTAGTTGGACTCCAGAGAGTCCTAGATGGATGTACAGAATGGACAAGTTTATACTGGAGCACACTGATGTGTCTCAGCTCTACACTTTATAAGAGGACGTAAAAGCACAGGGAAGCAAACATCTACACGACCCCTGTAACTGAGATCTGAGACTACCGAGGCCGTGAGAGCAGAGCAGTGTGTGTGTGTGTGTGTGTGTGTGTGTGTGTGTGTGTGTGTGTTAGACTCGACTGAAACTGGAACAAAAGGGAAAAGCAGCTCTGACGTCGCTTCACCCTGAAAACCACAATAAATATAATGCACTTGTTGCCTGCTGCTCGCTCCTGATTGGCTGATGAAGGTCTGAGCAGAACTCTCGCTCCTGACATTTACACCTCGACTGGTCTGAGATCAGTGTTAAACAGGTGTGTGTGTGTGTGTGTGTGTGTGTGTGTGTGTGTGTGTGTGTGTGTGCGTGCGTGCGTGTGTGTGTGCGTGTGTGTGTGTTATTGACTGCATTCAGAATGCAGCAGAAAGCACCATGGTGTTGACTCTGTCAGTGATGCTGGCCTTTTCACACAAACACACACAGACTTTTATGCAAGGCGTATTGTTAGACGTTGTCTGAAGGTGTCATGGCAACTCGATCCCAAAACAGCAGCTCTGTCTCTCTCTCTCACACTCACAGTCACACACACACACACACACTCGCTCTCTCTCTCTCACACACACACACACACACACACACACACTCTCGCTCTCTCTCTCTCACACACACACACACACAC
>JAAGKR010014888.1:0-10812 GCA_011419295.1 Clarias macrocephalus
GACACCCCTTCTCATTCAGCGAGTTTTCTTTCTTGCCTTCTCATTCAGCGAGTTTTCTTTCTTGTGTTCTTTAGCCCAAACGCGTCTCTTCTGCTTGTTGCCTGTCCTTAGCAGTGGTTTCCTAGCAGATCTTCTACCATGAAGGCCTGATTCACACAGTCTCCTCTTAACAGTTGTTCTAGAGACGTGTCTGCTGCTAGAACTCTGTGTGGCATTGACCTGCTCTCTGATCTGAGCTGCTGTTAACCTGCGATTTCTGAGGCTGGTGACTCGGATGAACTTATCCTCCGCAGCAGAGGCGACTCTCGGTCTTCCTTTCCTGGGGCGGACGCATGTGAGCCAGTTTCTTTGTAGCGCTTGATGGTTTTTGTGACTGCACTTGGGGACACTTTCAAAGTTTTCCCAATTTTTCAGACTGACTGACCTTCAGTTCTTAAAGTAATGATGGCCACTCGATTTTCTTTACTTAGCTGCTTTTTTCTTGCCATAAACAAATTCAAACTCTTTGAATGAGAAGGCGTGTCCAAACGTTTGGTCTGTACTGTATATATTAAACAATTTAAAATATATATATTTAAGAACTATTTGGGGGTAGAGTTTGACACTTTTTGCACCAGAACGTCATACTGTAAAAACAAGTAGAAGCAACCAAAAAAGTGGATTTTGAGGTCAATATCAAATTATCAAAATTAGAGAAATGTATAGTGTGGAGAGAGGCTAAACAACAACGACAACATGCGAAAGATAATAAACCAAAATCGAGACATTTGCATTTAATACATGTGAAAAGGAGGTGGAAAAATCAGAAAGGGGAAGTATTAATTAGCAGACACAGTAACTTGAATAGCAATCTGTTTATGGTAGATAAACACCCAATGGGCCTCTGTGAGGAATGCCAAAATAGTGAGTCTGTGGAGCATGTACAGTAACAAAAGACATGGAAGATGAGGGAGAGAGAGATCTATAGTTGGAAATGATACAATTTACAGAACTCCGAATGAAGTTGCTAAATTTTACTGAAAGGGAAACATGTCTAGAAGAAAGAGTGTGTGAAAATACCAGATAAAGCAGATAAAGAGATCAAGACACAGAACAAGGCAAGACAAGATCAAGGAAGGGTCATTAGATGTTTTAAAGAAGGCTGGACCAAAAATTCCAAAAGAGGCTGGGAAGGTGAGGGAGGTAAAGTAACCTACGGGATTCCAACCGCCATTACACAACAAAGAAGAAGAACAAGTCTATATGTTTTATTAAATGAAATATTTAAACAATTACAAATGTAGTGACCGTAATAAGCTGCCACCTGCTGGTAATGGTTACAGCATTTTTATATGTTTATTCATAACCCAGACAGAACGAACATACCAGGACCCTTAAACAGACACGCTGCCAGATGTGTCGTATCCAGGCTGATTGCCTTGAGGTGGCATCGCCATATATATATATATATATATATATATATATATAATTTATAAATCTGCGAAGCTTGAAGTTTGTTGCAATTGCATTTCACTACTGTTGTACTTGTACAACCATGTATGTGACAAATAAAATAAAATTCTAGAATATTTGTAATATATATCTAATGATAATTAAAAGAGGTATAGGCTGCCATCTGATGGTCATGTGCGGTAATGCATGTTTATATGTTCATAAATTGCCAAGGTATAACTTAGTTTCTTTATCTTTCTTTTTTGTTAATAACAGACAAACATAAATATATTCATGTAAAACGTCTTGAAATTATTACGATAATTAATGACAATAATTTGATATGTATCTATATTTTATGTATATATCTAAAGTGTAACTGCTATGACAGTTATAAACTATGTGCATGTTTACATGTTTATATATTACCAAGATATAAGACCTTTCAATATATTCAGTAACAATAATTTCGAAGCTGTATTTGCGTGTAAATCTCTCACGTGTAAACGCGTTATAACGCCGCTCGTGTGTTGCGCAGAGGATTGTGGGAAATGTTGTCTACGCTGCACGCATACACACAGGCACACAAACACACACAAACTGCGCTACCTACCCTGCACAATGCCGAAAACCTCAAAATCTACAGATGCATATTTTGCAGACATGTCGACATGCGAGAGAGGAAACAGAAGAAAAATAAGAGGGAGACAGAAAACCTTCAACCCGCAGCCAAACATATAAACTGCGTATTTCTCTCGGCTCGCGCGAGTCTCAAGTATCGCGTTCTATCGCGAGATTTCCCGAAATTTGATAACTGGTGTACTATGTTTATATCTTGTTATATTTATAACTCCAAAGACGGATTAAAGCAGTTCTGTGTAGAACAACCTTATTAATACTTCACCAAATCAGGATAAATACATGAAAACACATTTTAACCTAAAGTTGTTAGGGTTCAATGAATAAAATCTATCTATAAATATATTTTATAGAATATACTCAATTGGAGATTGATATAAAGTTCATTTCATGATATCCACAAATATAAAATTTAGTTGGATTGTATTTATATTGCGCTTTTAAAAATGGTCATTGTCACAAAACAGCTTTAGAGAATCATGGAATGTGTATGAAATGTGTGAGAAAATGTCTATAAACCGTAATGATCAGGTTGTCCCGAGGGTGACGATGGCGAGGAAAACTCCCTGAGATGCCAATAGGAAGAAACCTTGCGAGGAACCAGACTCAACTCAGAATACGTCCTCATTTGGGCCATATCAGATAGCAGGTATATGCTATTATGGAATAAAATCACTGTCAAAAAACACTGTGCGTAAAAAAAGATTTGTGTGTAATTCTGTGTTTTGTTGCATTTCAAAATCTACGGCCACGAGAGTTTAGAGATATGAGATTCTGTGTGTTTGTTACAGTACACCTCTAAAATATACACGAGTCTGACCGTATACAGACACAAAACTTGTTTTTACAACCCCTCTGTTACACGGACAAATTGCGAAATTACACTCACAAATGTAGTGTGTTACATCTCTGTCAAAAATATGTCATCAAGGCCACATGCACAGGCATTACTATCCGAGAGAAGAAGAATCGATTCGCCCATACACCCTGCCACCGTTTAAAACCACCGGCGCCAAAAAATGGCAATTTAGCTGACGGGCGCTATCTCGGCGTCTCAGGTAAGTAGTAGTAAAACTAATAGTACTTAAGTAAAATTACAGAGATTTTTTTTAAATATAAGATAAGATTTTAGAAGATTCCTCTTCTCTCGGATAGTAATGCCTGTGCATGTGGCCTTGATGACAGATTTTGACAGAGATGTAACACACTACATTTCGCAATTCGTCTGTGTAACAGAGGACTTTTGGTCTGTAAACTCCTGAAATATACAGCTATACGCTATATTTCAGAGTTGTACTGTAACAAACACAAAATCCCGTATCTGTAAACTGTCGTGGCCGTAGATTTTGGAATCCAACTCGGACAAATTACACACTAATTTTTTTTTTCACGCATGATTATTTTTGACAATGATTTTATTCCATAGGGAGTTATCTGCAGCCATGCTGCGTGCTAGGAGGTTGAAAGTTCAATATATCAGATGGTGTGTTCTCGTTAATATGGAGTCCAGTTTGTTATTGGAGATTCGGGTACAAAACTGTAGGCAACTCCAGTTCTGAACTATTGAGCGACTGCAGCCACAGTTCGTCAGAGAACAGCTGTCTGCATCAGCCGAGGCCAGGACCGTCTTCATGGTAAAGTCACCACATGCATCCAAAGCAGACCACACGGGGCATCATGGTCCAGAGAGGGAATTTGCTACATTTTAATTGGTCATTTTAAAACATGTTACGAATATCAATATTATATTACAACTACATGTTAGGGGTATGGTGGCATGGTGACGTAGTGATCAGCACCGTGGCTTTGCAACTCCAGGGTTGGGTTTGATTGTTGCCTGTGAATCTGGAGTTTGCATGTTTTCCCCCTGCTTGGTGAGTTTCTTCTGTTTAATCCGGTTTCCTCGGACAGTCCAAAGACATGCAGATTAGGATAACTGGCGTTCCCAAATTGCCCATAGTGTGTGAATGCTCGTGTGAATGTACGTAGACTGGAGGTCATAAAATGGAAAAATAAGCGGTGATCACCATCTGCCTTCATGGACTTAGGAGTACAGAGGTCCCTAAATGAATTAATGTAACAATGTCCAGTTAATAAAATTGTCATCAAGCTAAGGTTTGATTTTCATGTTTGTAATAAGATGCAGATCCCTATATATATGCAGTCATCTTAAGTCTATAAAAACTAGAATTACAAAAATATTTGTCAATTTTCATTTTATTTTTATTTCAACTTAAACATGTGGACTATACATAAATATACAGTATACATGTACAGACTCACTGGGCTCCTTATAAAGAACAACTGTAAACCCGGTAATTCATGCAAATAACCATTCAATCAGCCATATTGCATAAAATTATGCAGATAAAAGAAAAGAGCTTTAACTAATAATCATATCAGACTTCACAATAGAGGGGAAAATGTGATCTCACAGTGTGGTTTTGACCGTAATACAGTAATTGATGCAACCTGGACTGGTTTGAAAATGCTGATCTGCTAGCATTTCATAAACAGCTTGTATATAATGGTTGAAAAAACAACAAGTTTTGCAGGAGGAATTGAACCGATTGGAAATTGTTGATGAGAGAGGTAAGATGAGAATATCCTGACTTGTTTGAGCCAAAAGGAAAGTTCTGGTAATTTAAATAAATACTCTTTACAACTTTTGATGAAGTAAAACATCTCAGAAAACATAGTATCAAGCTTTGTAGCAGGTGGCGTACAGAAACAGAAGGTTTCCTTTCCCAAAGACAGTATAAATGATATGACATGCTCTGTTACATTTACAGCTCCTAAAACCTCTAAGGCTATTTTTTTTTTTTTACTTACTTTTGTTTTGATTGATGGGATTTACTTCATGTTAACTTTCCCCACACTGATCAGCTTTTAAGCCTGAACTCTTTCAGGCTCATCCAGCAAGGCGAGAGATTCTGCGAGAACATGACAAGATTTGAGATCCGTACAGCTGTGCAGATGATCCCTGTGAGTCGGCAGGACTAACATCTGCCCACATTCACACAAACACACATTAGAATGTACACATGATTGTTGATTTGCTCTAAGGCTTTAATGCCCAACATGAAAGATTCACTAATCCTTAAGCACAGAGGGGCCAGAATCAGAACAGAACACACCACAAAACAAATACGAAACGTACACACAGACTTAATTGGCACACTTAAGCCAGACATTAGCAAATATACAAACATAATTACACACATTTACAGAACTCAAACATCTGACAATAACTAGTGAAAAAACATGATGCAACTGCAAATGGTGCTTATATACTTATATAACTTGGCAGGTTCTCTAAGGCCTCTAAGACCTTCTCTATAGTAATTATCCTCCTCAGGGTTATGGAGCATATTCCAGGTGACTCAGGGCCCAAGGCGGGGTACACTCATCGTCAGTTATATTATACAGCTAAAAATAACACATTTTTCTTATTTTTTTCTTTTGAGGTAAAGACAAAAACACACGTCTTGAAGAAATCAAAAGGTGAAAAATTCTCTGTTCCTAAGATGGTGGAAAATTTGCATTCTTGCAAACATCATATCCACGACTAAAATATATTTTTCTTTTCTTATATAAATAACATCACATGTTTTATGAGTTAATTTTTTTTCCTTAAATTATATGGAACATCCATTGTATGCATTATATTGTTCAGTAAACCTTTAACTGTTCAGCAGAAAAAAATATATAAAAAAGAATACTGTACGTTATGATTGAACAAAAAGATATATGAGTATGTTAATGTATGTTAATGAAAACATGTCATCTCATGCATCTGTGTTTTGCCTTTTCTAAAATAAGAATGTTTTGCCAGATTGATAAATGATGGGGACATTTTAAAAATTTTTCTCTGTCTTTCTCGCATTCTTGCTGTCAGCCTGGGGTGACCTTTTTGCAACATATTTAAGGTAGCAGCAAGAACATGAACGGATAAGATGAAAAAGTGGGACAGTTATGGAAAAGAAGAAAGGCATGACTGTTGTGAGAAATCAGATGTTCAACAAACACACAATGCTAACTGGTAAAATTTCAAGACTTAAAAAATTTTTTTTAATTGGTCATTGCTGTCATTTTTATGTTGCAAATCAAAGAAAATAGACTTACCATACATGGTTCCCATTTATATATTGCATATTGAATTTTTAAAAAATCAAAGTTAAAGGCACATTTATTTAAGCATAAAATTGTGCAAAAATCCATATTTTCTTGAGGTACTGACACTGACACAGTTACCAAAATGTGGTTCTTCACCCGATTAAGGGTATAGCTTCAAGAGCAGTAGTAGCTCAATGGATATCAGACTTCTGATCAAACGTTTAAATCCCAATATCACCAAGCTGACCACTGATTGAACAATGCCCTTAACCCTCATCTGCTCAGTTGTATACAAAAACTAGATAAAGGTCACACTGAGTGGCATAGTGGTTGCAACTCCAGGGTCGAGGTTTCAAGTCCATCAGGTCTGTGTGCCTGCCTGGGTAATCCGGTCTCGTCCCACCGCTGGGATAAGCTCCAAACCTTCTGCAACCATGTGCATCATAAACGGTACAGAAAATGAGTTAGTGAGATAAAAAAGTCACTCTGCATAAGGGCATCTGCCAAATCCCATAAATTTAATTAGGCACTCATACAAATTTACATGTATATAAAAATATTATATTTATTCA
This sequence comes from Clarias macrocephalus, assembly GCA_011419295.1. NCBI lineage: Eukaryota > Metazoa > Chordata > Actinopteri > Siluriformes > Clariidae > Clarias > Clarias macrocephalus. Next base: position 6,759 of record JAAGKR010014888.1, read on the forward strand.
TTTCATCAATAGAGCATTTTTGGTCCTGAACTTTCCACCAGATGAATAAAATAGAAAAAAAAGAAAGAAAATTATTTATGACGACTATTCAGTGTAGTTTTAAAAATATTTAAGCTTTGGATTGCATTAAATAAAACAGGCTAGTAACACTAAGAACTCAGTAATAAGTCATTTTCATAATAAGTCATTTTCAATAAAAAGACAAAATGACAGACCCTGTTGCTTTGCTTCCAAAACCATTTCTTTAATATAGGAAAGATTTTGTCTAATTTCTTCATTTCTTGATTTTAGAAACGAAGCAGTATTTTAGCACGATCCATAATTTTTATAGATAGACAGGGTGGGCCATTTATATGGATACACCTTAATAAAATGGGAATGGTTCGTGATACTAACATCCTGTTTGTGGCACATTAGTATATGTGAGGGGGCCATCTCGGCCATCTTGGAGCCAACTTTTGTTTTTTCAATAGGAAGAGGGTCATGTGACACATCAAACTTATTGGGAATTCCACAAGAAAAACAATGGTGTGCTTGGTTTTAACGTAACTTTATTCTTTCATGAGTTATTTACAAGTATTTAACAAATTGTGTTAATATCTGGTGAACACAGTAACCGGGTCATTGCAGCAGATTTCAATGCAAGACATCCTACGAGACCACCCATCTCCCATGCTACAGTTAGCAAACTGCTTGCTAAGTTTCGTGAAACTGGTTCAGTGTTGGATTTGCCAAAATGTGGACGCATGAAAACTGTCCCTGAACTGTCAACTGAACAAACATCAGTGGCTGTCCTAGCTTCATTCAGCAAGAGCCCACAGCGTAGCACTCGCCGCATGTCACTGGAGAGAGGCATTAGTCGAAATCCCTTCAGCGGATATTAGCTACTCACAAATGGCACCCTTACAAACTCCAGCTACTGCAGCATCTCAACGAGGATGACCCAGATCGGCGCACACAATTTGCAGAATGGGCAAAACAAAAATTGGACCAGGATCCTCAGTTCACGCAGAAGATTTTGTTCAGTGATGAGGCAAACTTTTATGTGAATGGTGAAGTTAACAAACAAAACCACCGCTATTGGTCTGACACTAACCCACATTGGATAGACCCCTCCAAGACTGTTGGAACAAAAAAAAGTGAAGGTATGGTGTGGTATATGGGGTACAAAGATAGTGGGGCCATTCTTCATCAATGGAAACCTCAAGGCCACTGGATATTTGAAATTGCTACATGATGATGTGTTTCCCTCTTTATGCACTGAAGCTGGCACGTTCCCTGAGTTTTTCCAGCAAGATGGTGCACCACCACATTATGGGTGTCAGGTCCAAGCATTCCTAGATGAACAGTTTCCTGAAAAGTGGATTGGTCATCGTGGGCCCCCAAGGTCTCCCGATCTGACCCCCTTAGACTTTTATCTTTGGGGTCATCTGAAGACAATTGTCTATGGGGTGAAGATACGAGATGTGCAGCACCTGAAACTACGGATACTGGAAGCCTGTGCTGGCATTTCTCCTGCGGTGTTGCTATCAGTGTGTGAAGAGTGGGAGAAGAGGGTTGCATTGACAATCCATCACAATGGGCAGCACATTGAATACATTTTATAAGTGGTCTGAAACTTGTAAATGACTCATGAAAGAATAAAGTTACATTAAAACCAAGCACACCATTGTTTTTCTTGTGAAATTCCCAATAAGTTTGATGTGTCACATGACCCTCTTCCTATTGAAAAAACAAAAGTTGGCTCCAAGATGGACGACTTCAAAATGGCCACCATGGTCACCACCCATCTTGAAAAGTTTGCCCCCTCACATATACTAATGTGCCACAAACAGGACGTTAATATCACCAACCATTCCCATTTTATTAAGGTGTATCCATATAAATGGCCCACCCTGTATATGAGGGTGAGCCAAAAATTATCTCTATTCCAATTATATTAAAGCCTCTGTTGGCCGCACTTTATATCAACGCTTTCCATTCAAGTCTACTGTCTCCGCAGTCACTGCTGTGCAGTTGTGATCGTGTCACACGAGTTAATTTGTAACTGCGGTGTGAGGAAAAATGGATGCCCTACTTGTAATTTGAACAAATAGGAGCAGTGTGCAGTGCTTGGTGTGGTCTGAGGGTGTACCTGGTGGAACAGAAACATCCTCAATCACCGACCACGAAAAAGTTAAAAAGTCAACCATCAGCTGGAAAATTGGTGCTTACAGTGTTCTTGGATTCTCAAGGACCTCAAGTATTGGAACGTTATAAGGAAAAAGGTTCAACAATCAACCATGCTCATCACAGTGAAATGCTTACTGAAGAGTTGATTGAAGCCTAAACTTCTTTTAAATGAAGAGGACTGCTTTCCCGAGGGCTTTCTGATCTTGCATGACGATACACATTTGCACACTTCTGCCCACACTGTCAACACTCTGAAAAAACTTTGTTTTGAGATGTTTTTGGTCCCCTAAAAGCAACCCTACGAGGATGAAGATTCACTTCTGGTGAATGAGTGAAGACAGCACTTTAACAGATGTCAAAGAAACATTATGTATTTTTCTTTTCTAAAAGTTGATTTTAGATTATTATTTTTGACTCACCCTCATGTGTATGTACAGTATATTTATATATACACACACACACACACACAGGAACCTTGGATTGCGAGCATAGCGGGCTCGTATATCAAAACACTAACTAAATCAAATTGAATTTTCCCATTAGAAATAATGGAAACTCAAATTATTTGTTCCATAGCCCAAAAAAAATAATACAGAAAAAATAATTAAGACAAAATATAAAGTAAAAATAAAACAAATTAACCTGCACTTTACCTTTAAAAAACTTTTTTTTAAAAACCCGACAGATAAGTGTTTCTGTTTCTTGTGTGTGTGTGTGTGTGTGTGTGTGTGTGTGTGTGTGTGTGTGTGTGTGTGTGTGAGAATGTGGAGTTCAGTTGGAAGACTGAGCCATAATGTATGTCTCAGGAGAGTCAGGTTGGAAAGACTGGCTGTGTGTTCTGATGAATCGTCCATGGCAGGTGTAGCAGTGTGTGCCAGACAGGGCAGATGGCAAACCTGATATCCAGTGACTTGAACTTTTTGTGTTTTATTTCAGTTTACCTCACAACATGACTGAAATTCTTAAATCTGATTGGTCAGAAGATGTTGATTATTATTTTTTCATATTTCTTTCATATAACTCTGATATGCTTAACCTCTCTGTAACAAGAACGTTTTTAACAGTCAGAAATAAAGCTGTAGGTGTTCTGACATCTTTAGAAATCTTTACGCTTCGGCTGTTTTTTTAAGTTTGAAGTTTGTTTTGAAGTAATTCCAACAAAGGCTGGTGAGCGAATGGCAGTTTACAGCTACCGCAACATGATTGATAGGAGGAACTGCTTTGTTTCACAGATGTTACGTGATATTTGCTATTGTACAATATGAATAAAGCACATTAATACATATTAATAAGACAGGAAAATAATTATTTAAATATTAAGGTATTATCACATGAATATATTAAATAATAATAAGTTTAATGTAAAATAACTTACTCTGAAGTTATTTTATACTCTAAAATAACTTCAGAGTAACTCCACTTCAAATCACTGTACTATTAATTACTTTCATATAAAAGTACCACCCAAGTACTGTATTCTACATACATTGCAATTAAAGAAGGCATTAAAGGATCAGCATATGAGTCTAAATGAGTGCTTTATATAGTAGACTATAATTGTAAAGCATTTTCCAATTATATGACATCTATGTTCTAGTCAAACCAGGAAATTTCTTGTGAATGAAGACATAAAAGCATTGACATTTACAGAATACTTCGGGCACAGTACGGTGATGAGACTCAGTAAAACTGCAGTAAAACTGGAATGGTGTAAACGTTTTAAAGAATGCTGTACATCCATGGATGACGATGCCGGTCATTGAAAGATAACTTGTCACCAATTTGAAGAAGAGACGCTTTTGTGTGTGGAAACTGTACACACAATTATTCACCAACACCTTTTGCATGTTAAAGAAACTCAGGTGGGCGATATTGCCACTAC
>JAAGKR010014891.1:0-10811 GCA_011419295.1 Clarias macrocephalus
GGGTTTGGGTACTACAGGTCTGGTTGGTCTGAATCTGGAGCAATTATCAGGCTGTGTGATCCAAAGTAATCACGCTGTGCTGTTTTATAATCTGTAGTGTATTGATAAATTGAAGCACATTTAAATCATTAAAACACTACATCACTGAGTTTAGACTGTAGGTTCAGCCGATCATTTACATTACTGTAAAGAACATAAATTAAATAAATAGGAAAAGAGACACCTACAGTAAGCAAAATCTGAGCAAGATTACTCCAGGTGTGCATGGCGTTGTTATCTTTTAAATCTGTTTCAGTGAACCTATGAATGTAATATGATTCTTTGTGGTGATGAAATCATACATTGTTAAACCTTTATGATTGAGATTCAGTTATTTGTCACATGTACCTTACAGCACAGTTAAATTATTATTTTTTATTTCTCAGTTAGGAAACTGGTGTTTCTATGTATGAAGGATGTCTTCTTAAGAATAGGGAACTTTCTTTATTTACTGTAGTCTATACTTTATTTCCACATAGAAACTAAGTCAAATCTATAAAGATCATTATATTTCTGAGCCCAGAGTACTGCAGCTGGAGTTTAGAATTTGCCCAACCAGATCCAGCAGTTTTTGAAGACTAAATGTCTATATATCAAATATTGATTGTTGTACACCAATTACATTTCATAATATATGAAATCTATTCATATTTTTTATTTCATGAATACATATACCTTTGCGAAAATACATAATTTCACTTTTGTCTGACACACTAAATCTGTCCTCTCACACACTATGACCTACAAACTTGACTGCCATGGAGTAAACTCCCCAGAGCAGCACTTCACCAAATGCCAGTCATGCACACTCATTCCCAATCACCCTCACAGCCTTTATAATCAGAAACTTTGAGTTTTGCCTCCTCATAAAGGAACGGTTGGATAATTCATAACCTGGTTATGGATGTTTAATCTAGGCTCTGGTGAAGCGCTAGAACAAGAAAAGACACTCATAACCAATGTAAACAACAACCCAAAGTGTATTAAACAATAACTAAACAAAAGAGGTGCACAAAAAAACCAACAAAAAAAAACTAATAATAATAATATTTACCAAATATACAACCAGATTATGTGTACAGTAAGTGAGTGGAATGATTGTCCAAAGTCTGGATTATTTATGAATAGTGTGTGTAGTGGGAGAGCTGCATTGGCATCACTGGAAGTATCCGGGAGGTACAGTAATAATCCAGGAGCACGATTTTGTAGCTGGAGTAAAGTGGTCATAATCCAACTAAAAAAGATATCCGCCGATGAAAGTCTCCATGATACACTTCGAACTCCACAACAATTGTCACAAAAACAGCGCACTGCATCTCCTAACTCTCCCCCTCTAAATTCTCCCTGAGTGTCCTTTTAACAGGATCCCATGTAGTTATGGGTCTTTCATGAACAATTATTTCATGTCTTTAACGTCGAACAAGTCTTTAACGTGACTTTAATGTGATTATGAACAAGTCGTTTTGTTTTGTTTTACTGATGCCCCACTTCCCAGTCCAGCAGGTGGCCGCAAATAAACTTCAAAGAAGAAGGAAAAACAAAAAAAGGAAGAAGAAGGGTGGGGGGTGGTATAACAGGAAAAGGATAATCATTTTCTCTCATGAGAAGAGTTCTCATCGCCATTTTGAGTAAACGCTGGTAAACGCTGTGAAATCCCCCGTCTCTTAGCGGGTGTTCTGATTGCGGATTATTCTCCTTCATCACAGTTGTGGATTTTTCCTTCGTACTGCTGGTAAGGCCGCTCTAACACTCACAGCCACCCCTTTATAAAAAACATTGGATTAGGGTTGCAACTTGTGAAACAGAAATGATGTGTGTGTGTGACGTCTATTATTCACTCTGTACTGTGTAGGTATATTTAATTAGATACTTATTTACACATCAGTTGTTATATATTACATTTAGTAAGTCTCAGTGTATCTATAAGTAATTATAGACTGATCTGTCTGATTACACAGTGTGTGTTGGTTCTGTTCTGTGTTTTGGCGCTGTGCCACCTGAGTCCGTATTTACTAAGCGTCCCAGAATCATTCGTAGGAATCTCGCACACAGACAAAACGTATAAACGTCTGTCATCCTAATCAGTCTGCTCCAGTCACAGCTGTTTAAAGCCCCAATTACAGAGCTGTGTCGGACCGTCATAATCTGATCCACGTGACTTTGAAAAGAAATGAAACTGGAGAGAGGATGAGAAAGTGCAGCTCGCAGAGGAGGGAGTAAAATGTAAAGAAATTACTAAAGTAAGATTCCATCCTACTCTTACCTCTAAAGATAAAAAGTAAACAGGGGCAGTTTGTGAAAATATCAGTGCCACCTGCCAGTTTGCCACACATGCCCCTGAAGAGTGTGAAACACGGGTATACGCCGTGTTAATGAAGTGATGAACTACTGCTTATAACAGGGAATCACAAATAATAAACAGTTATGTACACACAAATAATTTAAGTATATACTGTAAAATGTACTATTATACTATACTATATAATCATTTTAATGTGTGTGCCATGGATGATGCCCACAGCTTCACGAGTGCAACCTGTTTTTTGTTGATGTTTCACTGTGTTGTGTGAAATGTATGAATCTGCACGTTTATCTGCGGTGCTGTAAGAGCAAAGTGTGATTTATTATTTTAGTCAGCTGTCAGCTGCGTCACTGTTTCAAAGTGGCATCTTCACTTTTACTAAAAAAAAAAAAAGGATCCTGTGGAGACAGCAAACAACATGTTCGTTATTGGATCAGGTACAAACTGCACACATTGTTTAAAAAAAATAATTTAAAAAAAAGTTTTTCATTTTTGTCCAAATGTGTCTTTTATGAGATCTGTGTCACTCAGTGTTAATAAAATGTCTCCCCTCCGCGCGTGTCTCTGCCTGAACATCATTTCCTCACTACATGTGGGTGGACAGCAGAGTAATTTCCTGTATCCCATTTCCTAGTAATTCCTATAGGACAAAAATGGCGTCCTTCAGAGAGTTTTTGCCCACGTAGGAGTGATTTCCTACTCTGAGACGCTTAGTAAATATGGGCCCAGATCTTACCGGTCAGGCAGGGGCTGTGGTGTGTATGGAGATCTTGGAGAACTTAACTTCAGTTAAAGTTTGCTAACGTTATGGTATGAAACACTGGATATGATGTTATCTGCCAGGCAGATTAAACAAGTTATACTCATCTGTACTGTATTTTACCAAGTACTCTACAGAATATTATAAAGGATGCCCCCAGTGCCCTCTAGTGGAATCCCATGGCAAAAACACTCAGAATCCCTACTGACTCACGTGACTCAAAGTAGTCATCAGACTCGGAGGATCGGGTCAGTGATTCAGAATGATTCGAATCTGTATCTCTAGTACGAAGTTAGATGTGTGCGTTATTTTTACACTTTTATACCCAGTTATGCCTCGCTCACACACTAGAATCAGGGCAATAATGAGGTTAATTACCCCACACAGTAACTGTGAAACCAAGAAGGAATCCAAACGTGCAAAAGTTATCATCACTCTCAACTTTGCCTTTATTTTCCAGTCGTGAGTCCTGACCAATGAGAAGTGCAGTCTCTGTTCTCTGTGTGTTGGTAGAGACCCTGACAGACAGGCTGAGGGAGAGGAGGGGTTTTTCTTTTATTGATTGGCTGTTTTCATCTCATACACATCACCCTGTCTTAGTAGGCTAACCTGTAACATTTCTCTCTTAAAGATTTCACTTTGAGTCTCAATAAATACTTAACAAATGGTGCACCTCTATGACACACACACGTTCACTGACTATAGTCGTATATCAGTCTTCTTCTCTTAACATAAATCTGAGGTTTGATGAACATCACTCAATGCATCACCTCTCTCTCTCTCTCACACACTCACACTTAGGAAAAACCTAGAAGTAACTAACCAATTTCATAGCAATTGAATCACGATCAAATAAATAATCCTCTCTCTGTCTCTCAGTGTTTGAAAGCAGGAACATGTGTGATGCCAGTGATTCAGTGCAGCGAGCTGAAGTACTCCTGGAGCAACAGGGGGAGGAGTCTGTTGATCTTCAGATGGTAACACTCATTGTCTGATCTCTAGACACAGCTGTTCCTCACACACCTTTTAAAACACTGAGACAAATGTCCCTAAATGTCCCTGTCTGACATCACAGGTGTGTCCTAAATGGCTTCTGCTTTCTTTGTAGGCTTTAGCTTCTAAACGTCAATCTCCTTCATTTGGAAGACCAAATTTTCAGGGAGGCAGCATCACTGTAATTCTACATCCCTCATTTGATGGAGTGGGGAATTCTGTCTCACATCTGAAGAAGAGACTTGAGGAATTCTGTGAGGAGGAATTGAACAAAATCCACCCACATGGTAAGAGGAGCTGTTCCTGCTGGAGAAACACAATGATGGACGTCTTTACTCGCTCTGTGTATCAGGTCGAGGTGTCAGTGTCTGTTCCTGATCGTCAAAGCTCTGAACAGTTTATGCTGTTGAACTGCTGATTTGAATGGGTTTGCGTTGGAGCTGATAGACTCGACTTCAGTGCTGAAGCACCAGACTGCAGTGTGACCTTCACACATTTATGATTTACTCAAATGTCTGATTTTAAAGATTTGACCATCTGACCTTTGTCTTTCTGTCCCCACAGTGGTTGAAGTTCAGAGTTTACACTCAGAGCCACAGAGCAGAGGCGAGTTTCTAAAATGTACGTCACACACCTGCTGTATTGTTTTGTTTTAATAATTGTGATTTTCTGTCTCTCTTACACATGATCACAGAAAAATAAAATAAAAACGGTGTACTGTATGTTCATATTATATTTTGTGAATTAACAGTGATAATGTTTCACATTTTTAATTTAATTATAGATTTCTGTCCTCTGACTCTGGATCCCAACACGACATATCAAGAACTCATTCTGTCTAAGAACAACAGAGCGGTGAGATACAGTAAGAGACAGCAGTGGTACCCGGATCATCCAGAGAGATTTGATTTCTGGCCTCAGGTGTTGAGTAAGGAGAGTGTGTGTGGACGCTGTTATTGGGAAGTGGAGTGGGAAAGTGAAAATGGTGTGGCCATATCAGTCTCATATAATGGGATTGCCAGACAAGGAGCGGGTGAGGAGTGTATGTTTGCACGTACCACTCAGTCCTGGAGTCTGGAGTTTCCGTCAGGATCTTCTGGCTGTTTCTATCACAACAACATTAAGACTGATCTCGCAGCTCCATCATGCTCCAGAATAGGAGTGTATCTGGATCACAGTGCAGGAACTCTGTCCTTCTACAGCGTCTCTGACATAATGAAGCTCCTCCACAGAGTCCACACCACATTCACTCAGCCTCTGTACGCCGGGTTTGGGTTCTACAAGTGTGGTGGGTCTGGGTCAAAACGAATTATGAAGCTGTGCGAGCCAAAGAAATTGTGTTGCGCTTTATTAACATCTCCATGTAAAATTTTATGAATGTGTAAATTAAGTAATAAAAATACCATAACATGGAAGCACAGTTGCGTAGTGGTTAGTACTGTGTGCTTGCATGTCCAGGGTCAAGGGTTTGATTCCCACCTCATGTTGCCCCATGTTTTTTAATTCAAATCTTTCAACAATCTTAACTGTCATTTAGACAAAACTTGGCCAATTTATATTTTACATAAAAAGACATAAACCTGAAGAAGTATTATTATAAAATGCTCAATTGTTAAGATATTATAACATGAATTTGACATGGTTACAGACCTTTTTTTTCCCTTTTATCTAATATCTATTTTTTCTATATCAAATATATAATAAAATAACAATATTTACAGGTCACATGCTTCTAGAAGCTTGCACTAATTTTATTATCAATACTCAAAGAAATATGAATCATTTGAATTTTAAATGAGTATAGGGCTAAAAATGGCCATTTTAATCACATATAAAATCATCTCTCCAAAACAGCTGAAGTTAGCAACTTGAAATTTTCAGGAAAGAATGATTGGTCACTTCAGTGTTGCATAAACCTCAGAAGAGCATAATGGCAAAGCCTGTGAACACTTGTGTACATGTAATCTTCTTTTTTTTTCTTTCTTAATACATTCAAATGTAAAGTTAGGGATGGGGCAGTGGCCAGTGTGGTGGTTCTGTTCCTGATCCATAATGAGCCGAGACTTTCCAGTCAGAATGTCTGATGTTGGTTTTGAAGAACATGGGAAGGACGGAGCTGCTCAGTGAGAAAAATAAAGTGCTGTGAATACTTTCTGCATACACTTATTTGGCACGTGCATTTTTTGTATTATATGTATAACATGAAGTGAAATCAGCGCCAATACTGTGTTTTTTGCCGTAGTCTAATTGGCATTTACAAATTGCTCTTACAGTGATGGATTGGCAGCCCATCCAGGGTTTACCTCCACTTTGTGCAACCCTGAGTTTAGACTTCAGTGAATCATTTACATTGTTGTATAAACACAGAAAAGGCCAAAATACTGTATATATACTGTAACCAACTGTTTGCCATTGTATTAAGAATTTGAAAATGTCATTAAAACATTGAGTTTCACAATAGCTTTGACTGCCTGTTTATATGTTTTTGTATTGTTTATAATATTTCTCATGATCTTTTACAATCTTTGTAATTAAAAAGGTTTTGCAACAAAACTCAATACCTGACATCCTTGACTTAACTTGCTACCACTACTTTCTGACTCACTGCAGAATCACAATCAAAGCATGAGTTTGCAAAACCTTTTATTAAAACTGAAACCCACGCTGTGTATGTGAGTGTGTGTGACGCTAAAGTAAGCGAAGAGGGAAATGAGACCCTCCCCTCTCCCTATTCTCGTCTTACACAGTAACCCTTCCTCCTCTTATTTGTGGCAAGAAAAACTTAACAAGAAACCAGACAGTCTGACACTTGAGCGCACGCACAAGCTAACGGGCTCACTGCTGTAAAGTCAAATGAAAACAAATAAACCTGCACTTTACCTTTGAAAAGAATCAGGAACGGTGGTCATAGCACCAGAAACATAAATGGACTTGTTCAAGAGCCCAACAGTAGTAACTTGGTGGTGCTGGGGTTTGAACCTGGGACCTTGTAATCAGAAGTTCAACACCTTAGCCAATGTGCTACCCTTGAGCCTGTCTCTACTTGTCCACCTGTATCCTGTGTTTGAATTTGGTTTTTCATCAAATGTGAAGTTACAGTATCCACAATTTAAGGTGATCCAAAATAATCAATAATTGATTATAATCCAATGCTCTTGTTCTTGATCTAGATTTCATATTGATGTTTTAATGCGCTGAAGCAGGACTTTGATTGGATCTGGATTTTTTTTTTTTACATGTGATGGACCACACATGAGTGAGAATGACTTTTTAAACTTCTCAATAATGTTAAATGAGGAATGTATTCAAAAAAATAATAATTTAAATAAAAATTTAAAACTGCAGGGAGAACAGTCATTTGAATTGGTGTGTAAAATTTTTTTATCATTTTTTTTCTTTTTTAACTTATTTACTAGTATCTTTTTTAATCAGGATTTTATTCATAGTCAACAATTCTATATTCTTAATGCTTATAATTGTCAGCGTTGCCCCTAATTCATATCAGGTCCATAAGTATTTGGACAATTAAACGTTTTCCCCCCTTTCTCTATTTATCAACACAATTGTTTTGAAATAAAGCAGCCAATGTGTTTCCTTTTAGCTTTTTTTATTTATTTATTTATTTTATTTTAAGGGATAAAACCAAGTCTGGAAGAAGAGGACTTCTTGTTGTAAAAACATTGTAAAATTAACTTCATTGTATTGTTTATACTACACTGTATTGTTTATAATAATTCTATGATCTTTTACAAACTTTGTAATGAAAAAGGTTTTGTGTGAAACAAAATTCAGTACATTTTCATTTTGAAGTTTCTTCCATGACTCACTACAAAGCACAATGAAAGCACGACTGCTGTATTTTTAGTCAAACCCAGCCAACATAATACTGCATAACTGCATACTTAAATAAAATCAAACAGAACTGCAGACTGATTTATCCATCGTGCCCAAACTGTTGGGTGTGTAGTTATATTGTTCAGCGAAATCATTCAAAACACTTTGATAATATTTTGCCCATAATATTTTGTAATTTGTGAGTTTTAACACCCCTGTGATTCAACAATGCCATGTACAAAATATTCTCTATCAGTTTCTAATGGTGTTTCTATCTCTTTCAAAAACATGTTTCCAGAGGTGGAAGGTATCTACAGTAAGTATGAATACTTGTCTCATTATCACATCCTGTGTACAGGGTCACAGGGGGCTGGAGCATATCCCAGGAACACAAACACTCATTCACGCACTACAGATAATTTGGGAATGCCGATTGCTCTAACCGGCATGTCTTTGGACTGCGGAAGGAAAACAACCAAGCACAGGGTGAACACACAAACTCCATGTACACAGACCCAAGGTGGGAATCGAACCTGGGCGTGTAAGGCCACAGTGCTAACCACTAAGCCACTGTGCCACCGACGTTTACTTGTAATTAAGTATAATTCATTAAGTACAGTTTTTTTTTTTGATATCTGAACTTTACTTTAGGATGTTTATTAGTGGATACTTTTTACTTTCACTCCATTACATCCTACAATAAATATCTGTACTTTCTACTTCACTACATTTCTGCATTGTGTTGCGTTACATAACCACATGGCCGTGTACTGTATGTTTGACCTACATGCTGATTATTACAGTAAGTAAGTGATGTGCCTTCCCTCAGGGACTCGTTTAGTCGTGTAGCAGGTGTGTGATAAGTCTACTTTTAAACGGGGAGACTGTGCCTGAGCCCCGAACATCATCAGAAAGGCTAATCCAAAGCTTAGGAGTTAAATATGAAAACTTTCTACCCCCTTTTGTTGACTTTGATATTCTGGGAAATCCTCATTTTGATCCTCATCTTTCTTATTGGTTTAATTTATGTTTTCTATTCTGTAATAAATATCCTCTTTTGCACCAGTCCTACATACCCCAATTTCTTACAATACTGTATATATGCACTGACAGGAGATGAAATGGTTAAAATGTGAGTATTTGTAACATCTTTGTATTTGTGTTCCTCCTCCCTTTTTCAACACACACACACACACAGAACCAGGAAGTAACTACTGATTACAGAGAAAACAAAACTAACCTCTCTCTCGCTCTCTTTCTCTCTCTCGCTCTCTCTCCGTCTGTGAAAGCAGGAAAATGGCTGAAGCCATTATTTCAGTAGATCAGTTTTCAGTGGATCAGTTCATCTGTGCAGTGTGTCTGGATCTCCTGAAGGATCCGGTGGCTCTCCCCTGTGGTCACAGTTTCTGTAAGGTGTGTATTAATGGCTGCTGGGATCAGGAGGATCAGAAGGGCGTCTACAGCTGTCCTCAGTGCAGAGACACTTTCACTCCAAGGCCTGTTCTACGCAGAAACAACATGCTGGCTGAAGTGGTGGAGAAACTGAAGAAGAAGACTGAAGTCCAAGCTGCTTCTCCTGCTCACTGTTACGCTGGACCTGGAGATGTGGAGTGTGATTTCTGCACCGGGAGAAAACACAAAGCCGTCAAGTCCTGTCTAACGTGTCTGGCTTCTCTTTGTGAAACTCATCTGAAACCTCATCTGGAAGTTCCTGCTTTGAAAATACACAAATTAATTGAAGCCTCAGAAAAACTCCAAGAGGAGATCTGCTCTGAACATGATAAAGTGCTGAAGATCTACTGCCGTACTGATCAATGCTGTATTTGCTCCTTGTGCATGTTGGATAAACATAAAGGCCACGACGCTGTAACAGTTGCTGCAGAAAGAGCTGAGAAACAGGTGAGAATATTTCTGATTTATCAGGTTTAATCAGTAACAAGATTTAAATCGTGGTTCAACAGTAAAGTCACTTTTCAAACTTAACATTATTATGCCACTTGTTAAAATAATTTATCTGAGTGATACAAAATTTAATAGAACCCCAAATTAAAATATGCCCCAGCAGTTTGTAAGTGAGGCTATTAACAGGTGAGAAATTATAGCAGTTCACTCATTGTGTAATAAGTACTTTGTAACAGCTGATAGGTGAATTATTACAGTTTTTGACTATATGTTATAGCAGTATGATAAGTGATTTGTACACTCTAGAAAAAAGATTAGGAGCATGGAAAAGGTCACTTACAGTAGTCAGTGTTCTTTATAATTAGATCAGGTTAGTTAAGTTTACATCCAGTTTACAATCAGTTCATACACAAGCAAGAAAAACTGAGTGAACTTCAGATATTGATTGTAGTTAAAGATTTGGTTATAATTAATAAAATTATTCTTACTAAATTATTATTTTATCATCAGAGTTAGTTAAAGGAGAAGCAGATGAAATCCCAGCAGAGAATCCAGGAGAAGCAGAAGAAGGTGCAGGAGCTGAAACAGGCTGTGAACACTATAAAGGTGAGCAGTGTGTGTGTGTGTGTGTGTGTGTGTGTGTGTGTGTGTGTGTGTGTGTGTGTGTGTGTAACAGCTGAGTGCACAGACAGCAGTGGAGGACAGTGAGAGGATCTTTACTGAGCTGATCAGCTCCATAGAGAAAAAGCGCTCGGAGGTGACGGAGCTGATCAGAGCTCAGGAGGAGGCTGAACTGAGTCGAGCTGAACGACTCCTGGAGCAACTGGAGCAGGAGATTGTTGATCTTCAGAGGAGACTCACTGAGCTGGAGCAGCTTTCACACACACACGATCACATCCAGGTCCTCCAGGTAACACTCACTGTCTGATCTACACACACAGCTGTTCCTCACACACTCTCTAAAACACCTCTTGTTAATGG
>JAAGKR010014892.1:0-10807 GCA_011419295.1 Clarias macrocephalus
AGAGAGACAATGAGAGAGAGAGAGACAGAGAGAGAGACAGAGAGAGAGAGAGAGAGACAGAGAGAGAGAGAGAGAGAGAGACAGAGAGAGACAGAGAGAGAGAGAGAGACAGAGAGAGAGAGAGAGAGAGAGAGAGAGAGAGAGAGAGAGACAGTGAGAGAGAGAGAGAGAGAGAGAGAGAGAGAGACAATGAGAGAGACAGAGAGAGACAGAGAGAGAGAGAGAGAGAGACAGAGAGAGAGAGAGAGAGAGAGAGAGAGAGAGGGAAGTATGTGCAATGCAGTAACGTTCCTCTAGATGTCGCTCTGAGCAGCTCATTACGTCATGTAACTCCATCGACAGCGCTGAAGATCATCTACACTCACACACAACAATTATAAGAGTTTTATATCATTATATGAATTTAAAACAAATTTTAAATACATTTTGTGTCAGTAAAATAAAACAAAATAAACTAACAGATCAGCCAGTCATGGTTTAATCCAGACTATTAGATAAATAATATTTACACTCTGATGTATTTAACTGATGATTACTGAGATTACTGACACTGACTTCACACACACACACACATTTTACAGTCCTAAACCACAGCGAGGTCGTGTCCGGCGCAGACACCCCGCCTTTCAGTACCACACACACACACACTCACACTCACACACACACACTCACACCAGCACTTTCAGTTAGTCTCATCTGCAGGTCTTTGGACTCCTTTTCTCTTGGTCCAGTCTGCTGTCATCGCCGCGCTACTGAAACACAATTTCAGCAGGGGTTTGTTCTATCCTACATGACACTGTGAACACACATGAGGAAGCTGCTGCCATGTTTCAGTCTGTGGTCCTGCACTCCACAGCTTCTCCACACTTAGGACCATAACGTCTCCTGCTCTCATGCGCTCGAGAGTCATGTGAAGTGTCTGGAGATGTGAGAGGTGGGATCCTGGCAGGAGGAAACATAGGGAAACGAAATCATTTGCATGTTAGACACCTAACCTAAATGCAGTTGTGATTGTTGAAGCATCAATCAATAGCACGTGCTGTTCTTCAGTGCAATACACACACTGGTCATTAAACATTAGTCAACTTTTATTCTTGGGGGCGGGGCATCTAGATGGCAATATTGGGGAGGATGCTGCCTGGATGCTGTACTACAGTTATGAGTGTAATGGTCAGGGTTACACAAACTTTCAGACATTTCCAGTAGTGTATGAAATACAACCGAAATGCTGTAGGTTCTGGAAGGAACTTCATTAGATGAACACATGAGAACACATACTGATTTACCCTGTGTATGGGTGTGCAGGGGGTCTGGAGCCTATCCAAGGTTATGGAGGACACTCTGATGACACTCTGATGACACTCTGGACAATTTGCCAATCCATCTTAGGGCACACACACACACACACACACACACACACACACACACACACACACACACACACACACACACACACACACACAAATTCACACACACGCATTTACACACTGCAGGCAATTTGGGAACACCAGTTAACCTAATCTGCAGGTCTTTGGACTGTGGAAGGAAACCAGAGTACCAGGAGGAAACCCACCAAGCACGGGGAGAACATGAAACACACATAGACGGGAATCGAACCCGGACCCTGGAGGTGCAAAGGCACCCAATGAGCCACCGTGCTGCCCCTAACAGGTTTTATCTCTTGTTTAATGTTTAGCACCCTTAGTTAGCTGGTTAGGCCTATGGCGAGCTCATAATCATTGTTAGGATGTTTCAAAGCTTTATAAACACTC
Source organism: Clarias macrocephalus (assembly GCA_011419295.1). Classification (NCBI taxonomy): domain Eukaryota; kingdom Metazoa; phylum Chordata; class Actinopteri; order Siluriformes; family Clariidae; genus Clarias; species Clarias macrocephalus. Next base: position 1,773 of record JAAGKR010014892.1, read on the forward strand.
TGACTCCTTGAACCCTCCAACAAGCAGCAGCTCTGAGCTCCTCTGAGCAGCTCTCCAGCCCTCTGGCCACAGACCAGGAGAAGGCCGTAAGGAGACAGCGGAGTGTTTTCAGCTAGCTGTGTCCTCAGTCTGTAATGCAATCGGCAGTTAACAGAAATGGTGGAGGTCAGCATGAGGTCTGGAAGACCATGGAAACCCCCCTAAGAAAGCCAAAACAAAAGCGCCGCTTGACTCCAGAGGACCCTGAGGAAGATCCGACAGACACTAGAGCGGTGACGCGCTTGTCTACTGACGTCCATGGGCGAGTCATCATGGAGAAACAAAGCTCTCCTGCATCCTCACTGCAAAATACAACGTTAGAGGTTTTACAGTTACACTTCTAAACACGCCTGAGTCTTTTTATACACGAGCTCTCTGGAGCAACGGCCGTAACGAGAACTCAATTAAATAGCAGTGATTTAACATCAGACAAAAAACAAAGAACAACAGCTGAAGATGGAAAGAGGATGTTAATGCTTCTAAACTCGAAATCCACAACGGACCACCTGAAGGGGAGCCACCTGAGGGTTTGGCCCACACAGGCCCTGTGACCTGAACAGCAGCAAGAATCTGCAGAGGAACAGCAGAAAGAAGAGATGAAATTCGACTCTGAGCTGCCTACAGGATATATAACCAAAGGGGTGTTACTGAATCCTGACCATGCAGGGATGCACAAACTTTTGCTTTAGGGCCCTCTTACTTTTTGTTAAAAACTAAAAAAAAAAAAAATGGAAATGAAAAACATGTTGCTCAGAATATTAAAGAAATGATAAATAGATATGGACAGAGTTTAAAACTGTACTTTAGTGCTGTATGTTTCCTTCAGACCTGTGTGAGGTCACATGACAGGTCACATGACTCCCCTATAGCACACACTAATGTTATTGAATAGGGTGTGTGCACGATAGTTCCAGTCTTGATTTCAGAAAAACTCATATCAGCTTATTAGGAGAGACGATTTATTACTGATTTACATGCTTCATTTGCATAGCTCCGCCCACTCGTCTGTCTGTTTATGCATCCATTAATGGAGGATTGAAATCAGCAATCAGTTTGTAAATAGAATCATAGACCTGTGTGTGTGTGTGTGTGTGTGTGTGTGTGTGTGAGTTTCACACACTGAGACATTTAAACACTCCTCACGGTTAAAGACGCCTCAGCGAGTCTTTAATTTCAAATTTTCACTTTTCACTTGTTAGACTTTTGTCTGTCTCTGAGCTTTTCAGTTGTAAACACACACACACACACACACACACACACACACACACACACGGTGGTAATGAAGTGTTTCTGCGTCGTGTCTCTTCCTCGGTTTGCACTGAGGGTTTTTTTCCGATGCTTTATTTGGAGACGCTGCGACCTTCTCAGAGTCGCTCCTGTGATTTAACGTCTGATCCGAGTTTAGATTTCAGAGATTCTGAAGACGTTCGTTAGTGTTGAAAAAAAATGAAGACTTTTAAAGAATGTCCCAAGAATGTTTCTTTTTAATTTCTGTTCTTATAAAAATTTTAAATATTTAAAATAATTATAATAATAAAATATCATTTTTTATTTCAACAATATTTATTTGCATTTTTGCAGCAAGAAATATTTTACATAACAAATTCTTCATGTTTTTAGCTCCGATTTAATATTTCAGCAATAAAACAACAAGAAACTGAATGTTTTAGCTTTTAATTTCTTTTTAGATTCGAGTTCTGCTTCATGTTTGTGTTTTTTTTTTCTTCTACATTTTCTACATTTCTAACAAAAACATTCTGAAATAGCAAAATCACTGTGTGAGTGTGGACGTGTTTTTATTAGATAACTGTCACATATTGTTTTTAATTATGAATCATTATTTCTTTATATTTTTATTTAAATATTATTACATGTACTGCATTTCTTATCATTAAGAAGGTTTAAATATTAAATAATTATAATCTTTAAATGTTATCGTAGAAATATATTTATGTTTAAATTATAACAATATATATTTTTTCTATTGTTCTTTATCATGTATTATCTTATGTTTTGTTTTTTAAATGTAAATTTAAAACTCTTTAAAAATCAACAGAAAATTTCAAATAATTCTACGATTAAATTTTATAGTACAAATGTGAAATGTTATTCACTGAAATGAACACACACACACACACGCACACACACACACACACGCACACACACACACACACAGGTGTAAAAGGCTAGTCAGGTTTTTTTATTAATTTGTACATAAACAAAACTTGCGTGTATTTTCACTTGTACATGCATTAAGTATAAAAAATAGACTTTTCTGTACAAACACACACTCACACACCGACAAACACACACCACACACACACTTATAAATATAGAGTTAAAAAACAACAGTGTCGGATTATAAAGGCGGTTTACAGTCACGTGTGTTCACATGGGTGTAATAAAAATGTGTTAAAGTAAAGAGACGAGTTAAAGTCCCACTCGAGTCTGAATCACATTAATCACTAAAACACAGTCACGTGATGGAGGCGTGAGACACGTCTCTCTGTCTCTCTGTCTCTCTGTCTCTCTCTGTGATTATATCAGCCGGCTGCGCTCCAATCCCTGACCGCTTCCCTGACGTGCACACATTCAGCACGTCTCTCACACACACACACACACACACACACACACACACACACACACACGCTCGATTAATTACAGCCAACGTATAAACGCTACACGTGTCCACTAACCAGCGTGCTAATCTAGCTAGCGCAGCTCCACTGACTAGCGCTAATGGTTTCACAGTCGGTTATTGCTCTGGTTGAACAGCTTGGTGCAGCAGTGCATTCTGGGTAAATAAATAACACTGAGCCTCACGTGTGTGGTGAGGTCGACCCCTAAGTCTAGTGCACTTCACTCGAGCTTACAGCTACACAGCCCTTAGGATGACGAGTATGGAACGGGATCATGGGGAAGTGAAGGAGGATTGGAGCGCACAGGCGGAGTGATAGAGAGGGGGGGGAGGGGCAGGGTGGGGCAGGGCGGGGTTTCAGTCAGGTCCGGCGTTTGGGTCGGCGTTAGCGGTTAGCTCTGACGGACGTCCAGGAGCAGTTTGTTGATCTCGGCGGCGAACTCGTCCTCGGTGCGTTTGCGCAGCCCCATGACGCTCTCCGTCTCGTCCTCCTCGTAGTTCTCGGGGATCTCCTCCATCGCCGGGAGCCATTTGGAATTCAACGCGTGATTAGCCGCATTCTGGAAGTGCAAGTTTCCTGGAAGGAAGCACTTCCTGTTTTCGTTGGTGGCGCCGCCGGGGGCGGGGCCTTCGCCGCGGTCGACGGGCTCGGCATGAGGAGGAGGAGGAGGAGGAGGAGGAGGAGGGGCGAGTCGATGGAAGACGGAGTTGATGTCGGAGAGCAGAGACTTTTCCCCTCCATCGTCCTCCTCCTCTTCCTCGGTGGCGTCTTTCCCGAAGGTGGAGAAACTGCGGCGCTCGTCCTCGGTGGAGAACGACGAGAACGACGGCATCCAGCACTGATCAGAGTGACCGAGGACGCGACACTCCTCCGTACACAGCTTCATCCCTGAGAGAGAGAGACAGAGGGGGGGGGGGTGTTTAAATCACACTGTAATGACATCATTCTTTATTTCTGACTTGAGGAAATCTCCTGCTAAGGCTTCCTGGAAGAGACGGATAGAAAGTTGATGAGAGAATCAGAGATACAGAGAGATAAAAGTGAGAAAGGAGAAAAAAGGAGAGACAGAAAGAGAGGAAAACAGAAACTGGGCGGAGCTTCTCTGTGTGTGTTTTGTTTAAGCAATTACAGTCAATTTTCTGCAGTGAAGACTTAAAAACATGGCACACACACACACACACACACACACACACTGTCATCAAAGTCCATTGTAATGTGTAGTAAAGTATCTGTGTGTGTGTGTGTGTGTGTGTGTGTGTACCTGAATGGACTCTGCTATGTGTGTCGAGGTGGAAGAGCTCGCTGAATCCGTCGCCTAGCAACCGGTCGATTGGCGAATCACGACCGAGTTCGCCGTCACTGTCGCTGTCGCCCCGCCCACTGTCCTTCAGACTGAACTTATCCAAGTCTGGTAGTGTGTATCTACACACACACACACACACACACACACACACACACACACACACACACACAAAAATAAATACATTAATTAAAAAACAGTTAAACACTTATCCCAGTACACAATAGAACATATACAATACACTGTTGTATCTTGACTCCGCCCCTTTCACACACTTATACTCTCGTACACACACATAGCATCTGTTTCACACACACACACACACACACACACTGCAGCAGACCCTGTAGTCTTTATTTTCACACTACATCATACATGACCCTCATTTAAATATGCAAATGAGCTTCATTTAAATATAGAGTAACAGCCTATAGCGTGGCTCTGAAAAGCAGCAAAATCGCCAGGCTTTTAAAATGCAAATGAAGATTAAATTACAAATTGCTTCCTGCATGCGCGTGTATGTGTGTGTGTGTGTGTGTGTGAAAGAGAGAGAGAGAGAGATGGCATGATCCAAAAAACAGCCAACACACAGATGAGTACCCCAAAAAAAAGAAAAAGGAAAAAAAAGGAAAAGCAGGAGCTGACATCACACACGGCGGCGTCCAATCAGACGCTGCGAGCGTGGGTGACCACGGCAACAGGGAAGTTCTGTCCTACTCTACACTGGAGCGTGCTCACCGGCCAATGGGATCGGCCCGGCCCGGCCCGGCGTGTTCGGATCACCATAGCGACCTGTGTGTGTGTGTGTGTGTGTGTGTGTGTGCGCGTTTGTCTGTGTTTACCTGAAGCTGCGAGAGTGTTTGTTTCCTCTGAAGCTGGGCCGAGGCTGATACTGACCCTGATGGAGTAGGGAGAGCAGCTGTGAAACTTGCTACAGCAAAAACAAACATAAAGACACATAGAAAATAAAAATAAATAAAAACAAACTAATAAACAACAATGGAACACAAACATGCAAACACACACACGCACATGCATGAATGAATGAATGAATGCTAGACACAGCGATGACGTGGCTGAGGATTATGAGATTATTGTTACATTTGTGTAAAAAAAAAAAAAAAAAAAAAAAAAGGATCACATAGTATGCAAATTAGGTGATTAGATATGTAAATGATCTAAACAAGAAATATAGAACAGAAAGACAGGTGTGTGTTTGTTTTATTAGTGTTGTGTGTGTGTGTTGGATTGATTGTGTCCGAGTGTTTCTCACCTCCACAGGGGGCGTGGCATGCGTCAGCTCTAGGACGAAGCTTTCCGGGATCTGATTGGACGTCACGGTGACGATGCTGTTCAGCGATTGGTGGCTGTGGTGGATCGGCACCGTGGTGGTGGGCGAGTGGTGATGGATAGGCAGCGCACCGTTGACCGTCGGTACGAGTGTGATGTCACCTTTGTGGATCTGGCGAGACGGTTTTCTCGGCCTCTGCTGATAGGTGGATTCTGCGACGCGGCAGTTGTACGAACGCGTGTCATTCTTGTCGCGCGAACAGCGCAGAGCTAGTGCCGCCATGATGATGATCAGCAGACCGCAGATGGCACCCAATGAGATGATGATGATGGTGGAGGCATCAAGGACATTCTCTTTGCCACCGCCTCCTGTTGCAAGAGGGTCAGCAAGGTTCTCCGGGTTCTCCAGGAGTGCCAGGCGGAGCGTAGCCCTGGTTTCTTGGGGTTCGCTGCCGTGATCCTGGACCAGGATGATGAGCTCGAGGTGATCGGTCGGGACATCACGCAAGCTCACATTAGCACGGATTTCGCACGTGCGGCTGTCCATGTAGAAGTAACCAGCGTCGTTTCCGGCCACGATGGTGCAAGAGACGTCGCCGTTAACGCCCGAGTCACGATCCGTAGCCGTGATCGTGGTTATGAGATCGCCGTAGTCAGAATATTTGGAAACGGACAACTCGGTGGTGTGATTCCGAAGCGGAGGTGCTACAATCACTGGACGATTGTCGTTCACGTCAAGGACATTCAAGACAACAGTCACATTGCTGCTTAGTGACGGGTTGCCGTAGTCACGTGCTTGAACCATGAAGCTAATATGGCTAAGTTCCTCGTAGTCAAAGGTGCGCAAGGCATAAATGGCACCACTTGATGGATCCACGGTGACATAAGTAGAAATGGAGCTTCCATGCACAGTGCTCTCCAAGACAGAATAGCTCACGTGACCATTACTGCCTAAGTCCGGGTCCGTGGCGTGCACCGTGGCGAGGTAAGCGCCAGGTGAGTTGTTCTCATCCTTAAAAATGTCATAGCGGTTCTTGTCAAAATGAGGCGCGTTATCGTTCTCATCCTGCACGCGAACCGTGAAGTGTCTCACAGTGGAAAGACTTGGAGTTCCGCGGTCCTCTGCGATTATCGTGAGGCCGTATTCCGAGCGAGTCTCCCGGTCTAAAGTGGCATTCGTGAGGATTACGTAGTTCTTCTCATGCGTCTTCTGCAGCCGAAAGTGGCCTTCGCGAGCAAGTCGACATACGACCTCGCCGTTTAATCCCGAGTCTGCGTCGTCCACACGTACAAGCGCCACAAACGTGTCGACGGGTGCTAATTCCAAGACAGACGCCGCTTCCTCGTCGTTCCCCATCAGGCTCAAGCTAACGTCTGGCTTGTTGTCGTTAACGTCCTTTACCTTGATTGTGATTTTGCAGTGTGCTGGCATCGAGTTTGGCCCTGAGTCTTGCGCCTGGACATCCACATCATATGAATCATCTGTCTCAAAGTCCACCTTCCTTAGCAGAGTCAGGTGGCCAGTGTCTGGATCGATCCGGAATGTTTCTATTACTTTTGGAGAGACATGACTGCTAAAGGAGTAGACGATCTTTGCGTTCGTGCCTTCGTCTGCGTCTGTGGCGTTCAGATCGACCAGCAAGACACCTGGTGCCGCGTCCTCCGGGAGCTCGATGGTGTATGACGGCTCCGCGAAGACAGGATTGTTATCGTTTGAATCGGCGATCGTGATCTTCAGAAGTGTGGTTCCTGTTCTGGGAGGTGACCCGGCATCGGATGCTGTAAGTCGTAGCTCGTAGCTTGAGCGTCTCTCGCGATCGAGTTCCTTTAGCACCAATAGCTCGGCGTACTTGGCGCCGTTGGTTCCGGTGAGGACGTCGATTCCAAACGTGTCGGAAGCGCTCAGAGTATAGGTGCTCAGAGCGTTCTCACCGACGTCCGGGTCGGCGGCGATGTCCAGAGGGACTCGTGTCCCTACGGCGGCGGTCTCTGAGATCTCCAGAGGGATGACGGCACGTGGAAACCGAGGTGCGTGGTCATTCACGTCCAGTATCTCTACCTGCACGTGGAAGAGCTGCAGGTGTTCAGTGGGCAGGGTCAGCACGTCAAACTCTACGGAGCAGTTGGGATTTCGGTCGCACAGCTTCTCGCGGTCCAGGCAGCCTTTTACGCTGATCTCGCCGTCGCGCTCACGTACGGAGAGGGCGCTCGCGCCGCCACGCTGCACCGCCCGGAAACGTAACTGCACCGAGCCGGGCAGGTGAGCCAGCACGTCACGGGCGTCCTCCATCAGGGAGCCGATCACGGTGCCCGGCTCCTGCTCCTCGTGCACGCGGTACCTCAGCGTCCTTCCCATCACATGACCAAACCCAGACAGCATGAGAGTGAAGAGCATAAAGCGCGCGCGACGCATTCCTCCTCTCCTCACAGTCAAATCCCACATCTTCACTTTTAATCTCCTTTCTTCTTCCCTTTCTTCCCTTCAGAGCGCGTGCGTCTGCGTGCGTGCGTGCGTGCGTGTGTTTGTGTCTGCGCGTGTCTGTGTGTGATCCCTCTATCGCTCCCAAAACATCACACACACACACACACACACACTTTCACACAGAAACACACCCCGGAACAGTCCAAAGCGGCGGGCAGGGAGGGGCGCAGCGCGAGCACGAGAATCAGTTCAACAGAATAACGCAAAGAAAGAAAAGAAGAGAAACCCGCCGTCTACATCACCGCCGTCTGCTGTCGCGCCGGAGAGGAAGAGCGGGCGCGCGCGCGCACACACACACACACACACACGGCATCCAAGACGCGTCAGGGGCGCGCGCGCACGGGTCGGACCGAGTCACAACAATAAACTACAAAAATAAATAAATAAATAAATAAATAAATAATCAGAAGAGTTACGGCTGCGGTGAGGATAAAGGCGCGTCTGTCTGTCTGTCTGTCTGTCTGTCTGACCAGCGCGCCTGAGAATTCTCCCCAAACTGAAGCGCTGCCCCCTGTGTGTGTCTGCTAAAGAAACAGAGGGGGAGAAAAGGGGGGCAAACTCCGCCCTGTGGGGGTCTGTCTCTCTCTCTCTCTCTCTCTCTCTCTCCTCTTTTCTCTTTACAGATCTTTTCATTATTGTCCTCATTAATTATTCATCCAAATTGAAATGTCCTTTGACGTGCGGTCATTAAAAAAAAAGACCTCGTGCACGTGCACGGTGATGTCGTCACTTTTGCCCCTTCTGAAGTGTTGAACCCTGTGTGTGTGTGTGTGTGTGTGTGTGTGTGTGTGTGTGAGATGTTAATGCTGCACACCTGGTGTGTTGACTGCACAGTGTTTAGGTAATGACGCGCTCTTACTTCATCCACCGTGTGTGTGTGTGTGTGTGTGTGTGTGTGCAGCATTATAACTTTTGATTGTCAGTCCTGATGCAGCACTGGGGGACCAGGTTCCAGATCAACTCAATTCAGTTTGATGTGTATAGAGCTTTAAGAGCAGTCAGTGTCACAAAGCAGCTTCACACAGTCAAAGGAACATGATGGAGTGTGTGTGAGTGTGTGTGTGTGTGAGAGAGAGAGAGAGGTGTGTGTATGTGTGTGTGTGTATGAAGAGGTGTGTGTGAGGAGAGGTGTGTGTGTGTGTGTGTGTGTGTGTGTGTGAGAGAGGTGTGTGTGTGAAGAGATGTGTGTGTATATGAGGAGAGATGTGTGTGTCTGTGTGTGTGTGAGAGAGAGAGAGGTGTGTGTGTGTGTGTGTGTGAGAGAGAGAGAGAGAGTGTGTGAAGA
>JAAGKR010014893.1:0-10800 GCA_011419295.1 Clarias macrocephalus
TTATTTTGTTTTTTAATTTGTTATTTTGTTTTGGGTTTTGTTATTTTGTTTTGGGTTTTGTTATTTTGTTTTGGGTTTTGTTATTTTGTTTTTTAATTAGTTATTTTGTTTTGGGTTTTGTTATTTTGTTTTTTAATTTGTTATTTTGTTTTGGGTTTTGTTATTTTGTTTTGGGTTTTGTTATTTTGTTTTGGGTTTTGTTATTTTGTTTCTTAATTTGTTATTTTGTTTTGGGTTTTGTTATTTTGTTTTTTTAATTAGTTATTTTGTTTTGGGTTTTGTTATTTTGTTTTTTAATTTGTTGTTTTATTTTGGGTTTTGTTATTTTGTTTTGGGTTTTGTTATTTTGTTTTAGGTTTTGTTATTTTGTTTTGGGTTTTGTTATTGTGTTTTGTGTTTTGTTATTTTGTTTTTTTTAATTTGTTATTTTGTTTTGGGTTTTGTTATTTTGTTTTTTAATTTGTTATTTTGTTTTGGGTTTTGTTATTTTGTTTTTTAATTTGTTATTTTGTTTTGGGTTTTGTTATTTTGTTTTTTTAATTAGTTATTTTGTTTTGGGTTTTGTTATTTTGTTTTTTAATTTGTTATTTTATTTTGGGTTTTGTTATTTTGTTTTTTAATTTGTTATTTTGTTTTGGGTTTTGTTATTTTGTTTTTTTAATTAGTTATTTTGTTTTGGGTTTTGTTATTTTGTTTTTTAATTTGTTATTTTATTTTGGGTTTTGTTATTTTGTTTTTTTAATTAGTTATTTTGTTTTGGGTTTTGTTATTTTGTTTTTTAATTTGTTATTTTATTTTGGGTTTTGTTATTTTGTTTTTTAATTTGTTATTTTGTTTTGGGTTTTGTTATTTTGTTTTTTTAATTAGTTATTTTGTTTTGGGTTTTGTTATTTAATCGCTCAGCAGTCGCAGTGCAGCACAGGACGTGTCTACAAGTTTGTGGCACAAGTTAGAATTTTTTTTTTTTTTTACATTCTACAACAATACTGGAGATTTCAAAAGTACGAAATAACACACGTTAAGAAATTAATTGGAGTTAGAAAGGGTGTACAAACTTTTGACTGTTGGTAATTGAAACTCATATAATTTTATCCTTGGAACTAAAGATCTGATATATTTCAGAACAGGATTTGGGAGAGATTGCAGTTCTAATGGGATTGTTGATTGTTGTGTGAACAGGATTATGAATCCAGTCACAGAGTAGTGATGCCGGGTTGATTTTCTTCCTTTGCCAGTCAAATCTCATTAGAACCCCAGGCCCAGTCCGCAGCAGAATCAGGATTATTGTGAGTTCATTCTGTTGTTTTGAGAAGTGATACACGATTCAGAGATCCTGTAGTAATTCAACAGAACACTTGTCGTTCGTACTCGTTTGTGTATCTGAGCATCACATTTCCTCCCGTGTCATGGGAATGTTACACCTCTGGTAATGTTATACCTCCATAACAGCAAGGAGCTTCTCTTATAATGGCAGGTTTCTTCCTGTTTATGGAGGAACCTGATGTTGTTGCAAGATTAAGTGTTCTCTCTCAGCAAGCTAGTTCTGCAAGAACATTATCACATCATCTGCATGAAGATTCCTTTTATCATTTTATTACTATTATTATTATTATTATTATATCTCATATTATCATTATTTTGACAGACATAGTTTTCCTGCCGTTCTGAAACAGAGTGTTGAGACTATTTGGAGAAAGAAATCCACCTTTGTGTCCTTGAACTTCCATTTGCTCCCTGGTCCACCAGTCCACAGTCAGATCGTTCATGCAGCAGCTAAAATGACATTATGACATTATGAGTGAGGATGCTCAGACAGCACACGTGGGTCAGCGCCGCAGTACCGAGCACATTCAGCGCGTCAGAAAAAGTCACGTTCTACTGATGGAGTTCCTGTTATCTGATTCAGCCTTTAAACTAAACGTTCTCCGAATCGTTATCTGATTATTTCTTTGTTATCTGCTGCTGCATTGATTTTCATTTTCCTTTTTGTTTAAAGACCGGAGACAGAGGCACTACAAATCCAGCTGAAACCCTTCACCAGGAACAACAACACACGTAAGTAACATCTGCAGTGTTTTCAGCATCCAGCTGCTTGCGAGAGTTTGTACGGATAAATATTAGATATCTAACGTCTAAAGTAATAACCGTATGGGCAGAAATGTAATGCATTTTGTTTAACAGACTTTCGGATCAGGATTAGTTTTCTAGGAATGTCAACAACAAAAAAAGTGTATATACTGAACTACACTGAAGGTCTTTATGCTAATGTAATGAATGCACCAAGAACAAATTATAATATATTATATATAAAAGTATATTTCAACTAACATTGATTTCAACAGCATTTACAAACCATTCTGTTCCAGTATGCTGAAAAGATTCTAGAAAAGGTTGTAGCTACTGTATGATCCCCCCCCCCCCATTGTGACCTCATATGAGAGGTGATGTACACTCAGGGGAGCTCGGTGTTAACTTAGTACAATATAGGACCTTTAAAGTGGTAAATGATTAGACTTTAGTGTCCCCTGGCTTGTCCTTAGTGCAGCTGAGTGTGTGAGCCCTGGAGCGCCCTCTGTGTTAGGTGTGTTTGAGACTGAGATCTGTCTCACTGTCTCATGTGTCTCATGCTGATGTACAGGTGTCCGGCTCTGTCTCGTTATTGAGTTGCCGGTGTGTGTACTGTAGGGTCTAGTTTGGTTCTTGATTCTGATCCTGCGCTGGTCTTCTAGACAGACTAGAGAATTATTGTCTCCTTCGTGTCTCAGGTCGAAATGTTTGAAATGAATTGAATTGAATCCCTTAATAAAAGAAATCAGAATGAATCTAAGGTTGCGTCTTCGTCCCAGGTGATGAGTTTCCTCCCAGACGCAGATAACGAAAGTAAACTCTGCTTTCATGGTCACTTCCCCTTCGCTTCTGAAACACAGATTTAAAGTGCTACTATGTGTGTGTGGGGGGGGTTGGAGTTTAGATGAGCTTTACTCAATGTAGTGTTTTAGACTTAGCAGGAATTCTGTGGCCATCCTGTGGTTATGTCAGGAATTACTGATAAACGCACAAATCACTGCTCTCACATGTAACATTCATATTAAATTACATAATTTTACATACTAGATAATAACTACGTCTAAGCTTATTGGTCACGCTAAAGAAATATGAAGCATAAAGAAGCATTTCCATAATTCTGTTCTATTCTTATTTGGTTTTTGCAGCACAGGTGTGCTTTGGGTGAAATTTTGTTTTTAGAGTTAAAAGAAAAACATGCTAACGAGGCGATTTAGATTTTATGTGTTCAATTGTTAGGTTTCAGAAAGACCAGAGTTGGAAAACCAGTCAGTACGTGTCGGCGTAGAGGTCTTAGTGACGCTCGGATTGGTTGGTTGAACCTGGTTGCTTTCAGAGAGAATCAGCCGAAAGGTCAGTGATGTTCCGGCTACGTTCCCACTATAATTATTATTATTTCTGACTCAAAAAAAAGATTCGTTCATTTTGATGAACGAGATTCAAAGAACCGTGTCACTAAAATGATCCAAACTTCCCATCACTGACCCCAAGCGCTGATTAGAAACTTGCACATTCATGAGGTTGACAGTCACGTTCAAAGCAGTCCATCACCTCATTAGTCAGTTATAAACTGCATTTAGAAAGGGAGGTATAATCCCCCATATAAAGATGCAGACAGACCTCTGTTCCCAAAAACAAAACCAATTTGTGTAGATGTAACCTATAATGAAAGTCTGGTTCATAAACTAACATGGGACTGGGCATGGATAAAAACCATACTGCAGCCAGCCACTAGAGGGCCTCTACATTTTAGATACATTTGGCTTGACGTTTGGAGTCCTGTTACAAACCTTCACCTCCTCTATCTATACAGTCTATAGTTTACACTACTGAGGAACTGAGGACGTACACATAGACACATGGAATTTAGTTTAGCTTAGCTTCATTCTCACAGTGTTGTTTCTGAGCGCATTTAAAATGTATATATGACTATTACAGTACTCCAGTACATGGTGGATGTCTGAGCACTTAATGTTAAACAGCCCTTTGTTCTTACAACAAAACAACCTCACACTATCAGCTAACAGATGAACATGGAGGAGTTGTCTAGAATTGGCAGAGTAACTGCTGAAGGACGTCCTTCTTCGTTATATTTGAATGGCCGACGTTCACTGTCAAATCTGTCGTCAGCTGTTTTGAAGCACATGGTCAAGATCAGGACCAACAACGATCTCATCTCTGTTCTGTTCCATAGAAGATAGTGAAAACGAGCGAGTGATGGCGTCGTTACCGATGTTACCTTTCATGAACAGAAGATATAAAGAGAGAGAGAGACAATTAAGATGGGGACTGGCTTCTGATTCTGATTCTAGTTCATTCAGGAATCTAATTAATCCTGCAATAGAAGGAGGCTTTAGTTTACTAATAAATGGTGTAAGAAATAAGACCTGTGTGTGATTTTCATTTGGTGAGATGTTAGCAGTGTGGGTGTGTACTAAGTACACACTTTTTTTTGCTACAGAAGACAGACAGGACAGGGCAGACAGGGCAAACAGTACACACAGGGTAGACAGGACAGAAAGTGCAGACAGGACAGACAGGGCAGACAGTGCAGACAGGAGCGACAGGGCAGACAGTACACACAGGGCAGACAGGACAGAAAGTACAGATAATGCAGACAATACAGACAGTGCATACAGGGAAGACAATGCAGACAGGACCAACAGGGCAGACTGGACAGACAGTACAGACAGTGCAGACAGGGCAGACAGAACAGACAAGGCAGACAGGGCAGACAGTACAGATAATGCAGACAGGACAGACAGTACAGACAGGATATACAGTGAAAACAGAACAGACAGTGCAGACAGGACATACAGTGCAGACAGGGAAGACAATGCAGACAGGGAAGACAATGCAGACAGGGCAGACAGTACAGACAAGGCAGACAGTACAGACAGGACATACAGTACAAACAGGGCAGACAGGACCAACAGGGCAGACAGCACAGACTAGACAGACAGTGCAGACAGGGCAGACAGGGCAGACAAGGCAGACAGGGCAGACAGTACAGATAATGCAGACAGGGCAGACAGTACAGACAGGACATGCAGTGCAGACAGAACAGACAGTGCAGACAAGACAGACAGGACATACAGGGCAGACAGAACAGACAGGACAGACAGGAGAGACAGGGGAGACAGGGCAGATAATGCACACAGGGAAGACAATGCAGACAGGGCAGTCAGGACAGACAGTACAGACAGTACAGACAGGACAGACAGTGCAGACAGGACAGACAGTCCAGACAGAACAGACAGTGCAGACAGGACAGACAGAGCAGACATTATAGACAGAACACACAGTGCAGACAGAACAGACAAAACAGATAGTGCAGACAGTACAGACAGGACAGACAGAACAGACAGGGCAGACAGAACAGACAAGGCAGACAGGGCAGACAGTGCAGCTCATGCAGACAGGGCAGACAGTACAGACAGGACATACAGTGAAAACAGAACAGACAGGGCAGATAATGCAGACAGTGCAGACAGGGAAGACAATGCAGACAGTACAGACAAGGCAGACAGAACAGACAGTCCAGACAGAGCAGACAGGACAGACAAGGCAGACAGTGCAGACATGACAGACAAGGCAGACAGTGCAGATAGGACAGACAGGACAGACAGTACAGACAGAACAGACAAGGCAGACAGTACAGACAGAACAGACAAGGCAGACAGTACAGATAATGCAGACAGGGCAGACAGTGCAGACAAGGCAGACAGGACAGACAAGGCAGATAGTGCAGACAGTACAGACAGGGCAGACAGAACAGACAAGGCAGATCATGCAGACAGGGCAGACAGTACAGACAGGACATACAGTGAAAACAGAACAGACAGTGCAGACAGGACAGACAGGGCAGACAGAACAGACAGGGCAGATAATGCAGACAGGACAGACAGTGCAGACAGGGAAGACAATGCAGACAGGACAGACAGTACAGACAAGGCAGACAGGACAGACAGTCCAGACAGAACAGACAGTGCAGACAGGGCAGACAGGACAGACAGGACAGACAAGGCAGACAGGGCAGATAATGCAGACAAGACAGACAGTACAGACAGGACATACAGTGAAAACAGAACAGACAGTGCAGACAGGGCAGACAGTACAGACAAGGCAGACAGTACAGACAGGACATACAGTACAAACAGGGCAGACAGGGCAGACAGGACAGACTAGACAGACAGGGCAGACAAGGCAGACAGTACAGATAATGCAGACAGGACAGACAGTACAGACAGGACATACAGTGAAAACAGAACAGACAGTGCAGACAGGACAGACAGGACATACAGTGCAGACAGGAAAGAAAGTGCAGGCAGGACAAACAGGGCACACAGGAGCGACAGAGCAGACAGTACACACAGGGCAGACAGGACAGAAAGTGCAGACAGGACAGACGGTACAGACACTGCAGACAGGACAGACAGTGCAGACAGGACAGACAGTACAGATAATGCAGACAAGACAGACAGTGCATACAGGGAAGGCAATGCAGACAGGACCAACAGAGCAGACTGGACAGACAGTGCAGACAGAGCAGAGAGAACAGACAGGGCAGACAGTACAGATAATGCAGACAGGGCAGACAGGACAGACAGGACATACAGTGAAAACAGAACAGACAGTGCAGACGGGACAGACAGGACATACAGTGCAGACAGGACATACAGTGCAGACAGAACAGACAGGAGAGACAGGGCAGACAGGACAGATGATGCAGACAGGACAGACAGTGCAGACAGGACAGACAGTGCAGACATGACAGACAAGGCAGACAGTGCAGACAGTACAGACAAGGCAGACAGTCCAGACAGAACAGACAGTACAGACAGGGCAGACAGGGCAGAGAGGACAGACAAGGCAGACAGGACAGACAGAACAGACAGTACAGACAGGGCAGACAGAACAGACAAGGCAGACAATACAGACAGTACAGACAGGGCAGACAGAACAGACAAGGCAGACAGTGCTGACAGGACAGACAGTACAGACAGGGCAGACAGTACAGATAATGCAGACAGTACAGACAGGACATACAGTGCAGACAGAACAGACAAGGCAGACAGTGCTGACAGGACAGACAGTACAGACAGGGCAGTCAGTACAGATAATGCAGACAGTACAGACAGTACAGACAGTGCAGACAGGACAAACAGGACGGACAGGACAGACAGGGCAGACAGTACAGATCATGCAGACAAGACAGACAGTACAGACAGGACATACAGTGCAGACAGAACAGACAGGACAGACAAGGCAGACAGGGCAGACAGTACAGATAATGCAGACAGGGCAGACAGTACAGACAGGACATGCAGTGCAGACAGAACAGACAGTGCAGACAAGACAGACAGGACATACAGGGCAGACAGGACATACAGTGCAGACAGAACAGACAGGACAGACAGGAGAGACAGGGGAGACAGGGCAGATAATGCACACAGGGAAGACAATGCAGACAGGGCAGTCAGGACAGACAGTACAGACAGGACATACAGTCCAGACAGAACAGACAGTGCAGACAGAACAGACAGTGCAGACAGGACAGACAGAGCAGACATTATAGACAGAACACACAGTGCAGACAGAACAGACAAAACAGATAGTGCAGACAGTACAGACAGGACAGACAGAACAGACAGGGCAGACAGAACAGACAAGGCAGACAGGACAGAAAGGGCAGACAGTGCAGATCATGCAGACAGGGCAGACAGTACAGACAGGACATACAGTGAAAACAGAACAGACAGGGCAGATAATGCAGACAGTGCAGACAGGGAAGACAATGCAGACAGGACAGACAGTACAGACAAGGCAGACAGAACAGACAGAGCAGACAGGACAGACAAGGCAGACAGTGCAGACATGACAGACAAGGCAGACAGTACAGACAGAACAGACAAGGCAGACAGTACAGATAATGCAGACAGGACAGACAGGGCAGACAGTGCAGACAAGGCAGACAGGACAGACAAGGCAGACAGAACAGACAAGGCAGATCATGCAGATCATGCAGACAGGGCAGACAGTACAGACAGGACATACAGTGAAAACAGAACAGACAGTGCAGACAGGACAGACAGGGCAGACAGAACAGACAGGGCAGATAATGCAGACAGGACAGACAGTGCAGACAGGGAAGACAATGCAGACAGGACAGACAGTACAGACAAGGCAGACAGGACAGACAGTCCAGACAGAACAGACAGTGCAGACAGGGCAGACAGGACAGACAGTGCAGACATGACAGACAAGGCAGACAGTGCAGACAAGGCAGACAGGACAGACAGTACAGACAGGGCCGACAGAACAGACAAGGCAGACAGTACAGACAGAACAGACAGTGCAGACAGAACAGACAGTGCAGACAGAACAGACAGTGGACGCTTCTGTCTGTTCTGTCTGCCCTGTCTGTTCAGTACAGACAGGGCAGACAGGACAGACAGTGCAGACAGGGCAGACAGTGCAGACAGAACAGACAAGGCAGACAGTGCAGACAGTGGAGACAGGACAGACAGTGCAGACAGGGAAGACAGTGCAGACAGGGCAGACAGTACAGATAATGCAGACAGGGCAGACAGTACAGACAGGACAGACAGTACAGACAGAACAGACAGGACATACAGTGCAGACAGAACAGACAGGCCAGACAGGACAGACAGGGCAGAGAGTGCAGACAAGGCAGACAGTACAGACAGGGCAGACAGTACAGACAGGGCACACATTACAGACAGGGCACACAGTACAGACAGGGCACACAGTACAGACAGGGCAGACAGAACAGACAGGGCAGACAGGAGGGCGTAGCTGATAAACTGGAGGTCATGTTCCTGATCACTTTGTCTCTCTATAATTTACTCTATTTTAAAGGTGACAAACCGGCAACGGTGGCACGGTGGTGTAGTGTGTCACGTTGCACCTCCAGGGTCCAGGTTTGATTCCCACCTTGGGTCTGTGTGTGTGTTTGTATGTGTGTATATGTGTGTGTGTGCATGTGCTTGATGGGTTTCCTCCGGTTTTCCTCCGGTTTTCATCCCACAGTCCAAAAATCATTGAGATTAGACTAACCAGCATTCCAGACTGCCCGTGGTGTGTGAGCGTCCCCTAGTTGGACTACAGAGGTTCCTGGATGGATGGAGACCTTCTAGAATGTTTCAGTTATTAATTAGTTAATAATGTTGAATTGAGAACTCTGTTTAAAAGTTTCGATTTTCATTGTTTTGCCCTAAAACGACATGACTGGGGTTTATGTGGGTCTGATTATGTTTGAGTGACCCTGTGTCTCACTGACCTCAGCTCTGCATTCAGAGTGTTCCTCTTTCATCAGAGCAGTCCTCATGCTTACACACACACACACACACACACACACACACACACACACACACACACACACACACTCTCTCTCTCTCCCTCTCTCTTCCCTTACTTTGTATTCAACACAGTGTTCACCTCAATAAGAACTTCCTGTGTTGGGCAACGAGCCTCTCTCGCTCTCTCTCTCTCTCTCTCTCTCTCCCTCTCTCTCGTATGTGTGTGTGTTTGTGTGTGTGTGTGTGAGAGAGAGAGAGACAGAGGGTTTTAAAGTGAGACTCGTCCCACATGCTGGGAACAGATCTGTGTCTCTTCCTCCTCAGCCTGTCTCACTTCTCTGTCCGTATACACCATGGCAGTGTGTGCTGACGCGAGTCCGCAGCCGGCTGGTGGAGGCTCCGCGCTCTCTGCAGCGTTCTCTCATTTACAGGAGATTTATTTTCTGCTGTAAAGTGTCTCTCGGGTGTCTCTCGGGTGTCTCTCCCTCCGTCTCCTGTCCAGTGCGTCTCTAAAGCTCGGCCATGGAGTGGAGTTACGTTCTGCCCATCCATTTTATGGAGTAAGTAGAGGAACCTTTGGTTTTATTCGACACCGAAAAGGTGTAAAACCTACAGACTGTACAAACTCCAACAGACTGCGGCCATTGTTCAAAGCCGTGTGACTGTGTGTCCTGGCCTGAATGGCCTCAGTGTGTGTGTGTGTGTGTGTGTGTGTGTGTGTGTGTGTGTGTGTGTGTGTGTGTGTGTGTGTTAGATCTGTCGCCTGTGTCTACTCGGCTTTTCTGTTTGATTACCAGAGTGTGAACACAGTGGGTTTTTTCTTCCCTAGTTCTGGTGTGTGTGTGTGTGTGTGTGTGTGTGTGTGTGTGTGTGTGTGTGTGTGTGTGTGTGTGTGTGTGTGAGTTGAGGACATTAGAGAGAAAGAACAGAGCTGCTTTACTTTTCTGTAGAGTTTAACTGTATACAGTGTTTAACTCATCACACTTCTTCCTTTTCCTGTAGGAAATTCTCCTTTGCAACAAGTGTGTGTGTGTGTGTGTGTGTGTGTGTGTGTGTGTGTGTGTGTGTGTGTGTGTGTGTGTGAGAGAGAGAGAGAGAGAGATGTGGTACAGTAGATGGAAAGGGGGACAGAGTGAAAGAAAAAGGCAAAGAGAGAGAGAGTGTGTGTGTGTGTGTGTGTGTGTGTGTGTGTGTGTGTGTGTGTGTGTGTGTGTGTGTGTGTGTGTGTGTGTGTGTGAGAGAGAGAGAGAGAGAGATGTACTACAGTAGATGGAAAGGGGGACAGAGTGAAAGAAAAAGGCAAAGAGAGAGAGAGAGAGTGTGTGTGTGTGTGTGTGTGTGTGTGTGTGTGTGTGTGTGTGTGAGAGAGTGTGTGTGTGTGTGTGTGTGTGTGTGTGTGTGTGTGTGTGTGTGT
>JAAGKR010014895.1:0-10798 GCA_011419295.1 Clarias macrocephalus
ATATATATATACAGTACATATATAAAAATAGATCAAAATACACAAAGAAATTCCATGTTCTTCCAACAAACAAAGCAGCACAATTAAACCAACTATATCCTGTACCAGTAGAAATGGAGAAGCTCTGTTATTGCAGTGAAGATGTTTCGTGGCACGACCGCGGGTCAGACCATGGACTACTGGTGGCCAGGGTAAAACTCAGATTCTGGAACGTCAAGATATCTCCTGCAGAAAAGAAATAACAGCATTATGTCAGTGCATCTGGGGAACATGGCCAAAGGCGTAGGGAAGGTCAGTGTTTACTACAATAACAAAAAAGGCAACGCAAAGGACTTCTCTAACTATTGCACCATCATCTTGATAACATATACTGACTAGATCCTCCTAAAGATCACACAACAATGCCCGAGTACAACCATCGATCGAGAAATGCCAGATGTCCAGGTTGAAAGGAAAATTCAATTCAATTCAATTTTATTTGTATGGCGCTTTTAACAATTGTCACTGTCGCAAAGCAGCTTTACACAATCAAAAAAATTATCAGAGTTTGTATGGAATGTGAATGTGTATGACAAAAATGGTCATATTGTCCCTGATGAACAAGCCAAGGGCAACAGTGGCAAGGAAAAACCACTGCAGAGTAAAATGCAGAGTAAAAATGGGATCTACAGTGAACAAATGGAGACAGTACTGTACTTTATATTCCTTGGCTCCAAAATCGACTGAAATGAGGACTTGAGATATGAAATTAGGACACGGTTAATGCCTGGGAGAGGGGCCACAAAAGACTGGGAAAGTTAGGGAATGCTCCAAAAACACCTGTCTGGAACATTGCACAAGAGCGTCAGGATTGGGTATAAAAGCTGGATGCCCGAAAGGCTCAGTCATTTACAAGCAAAGATGGGGCGCAGTTCACGACTTAGTCCAACAGTTTAGGAACAACGTTCCTCAATGCACAATTGGAAAGAATTTAGGTATTCCAAATCTACAGTTCATAACATCATCAGATGAGTTAAAGAATCTAGAGAAATCTCTGCATGTAAGCAGTAAGGCCAAATACCAACCCATTTGTCAATTGTCAGGCCCATTGTCAATGGCCATGACATTTGATCCCTCTGGCACTAGGCACTGCATTAAACAGACATCATTCTGTAAAGGATATTACCATGTGAGCTCAGAAACACTTTGCAAAGCCACTGCCAACAGTTCGTCACAAATGTAAGTTAAAACAGTACCATACAAAGTGCAAGCCATAGATACATAACAATACTATACATGCATAACAACACCCAGAAAGGGCGCCGGCTTCTCTGAGCCTGAGCTCATCCGGGATGCACTGATGCAAAGTGGAACAATGTGCTGTGGTCTGATGAGTCCATGCTTCGGAATGTGTTGCAGGCATCATATTCTTTGATGAATGTTTGTAATGTATGTTGGTGATATGTCACTATGGGTCACCAAGCATTTGCACGTAATTATATTCTGTTTTTATTTACTTCATTGGACTTGGGGTTAAAAATAACACATGACTCAGAACCTGAACGGTAAAAACATATTTTACATAGTTTTTAGATTTGTCATCAATATCCTGATACCTATGTAAGAAACTACATGACATTCATCGTTTTCTGGTTACGGTGTTGTTTTACAGGAGAAGCTGGTTGGACTTTATTTATTTATATTAATTTTAAAATATTTATTAATGTATGTATGTATTTATTTATTTATTTATATTGCCTGTTGATCACGGTAGTTTGCTTGTGATGGGAAAAAAGTAATTTATTATTATTATTATTATAATAATTATTATTATTAATAGTAGTAGTATTCTTTTTCATTTCATGAAGCTTAAAAACTGTTGTTATATACTGTAACTGTTCAAAATATGTAGTAGAGATAAGCACTAGGAAACTTATCTCTTTATATTTTGGTGTTAATTAATTAACAAGTAATTAACATGTTAATTAACGTGTGTGCCTTTTTACACATAAATTGCAAAAAAAAAAGCCAATGTTTTATGAATGTGCCATATTGCTTATATTGATTTCACAGAATGTCTTAAAATCACTTCATTTCTAGACAATAGCAGAGCATTTTACACAATTATAATGAAATATTCTGATCACGCCATTGTTTTCATTTCTATTCATATTACTGGTATGGGCTAGGGTTAGGGTTAGGGTTAGGGTTAGGTTATGCCATTAGGTTAGGCCATGCACCTCCAGGGTGCAGGTTCGATTCCCGTCTCTGTGTGCATTGAGTTTGCATGTTCTCCCTGTGCTTGGTGGGTTTTCCCTGGGTACTCCGGTTTCCTCCCACAGTCCAAAGACATGTAGGTTAGGTTAATTGGCGTTCCCAAATTGGCCGTAGTGTGTGAATGAGTGTGTGAGTGTGTGTATGTATATGTGTGTGTTCTGCAATGGATTGGGACCCTGTCTAAGGGTATACCCCGCCTTGTGCCCTAAGTCTCCTAGGATAGTGGTATAGATGATGAGTGAGTGAGAGTGAGTGATTAATGGTATGTTCTATATTTTTCTCTTAAATTCATGGTGGATCTGGAGCCTGTCTGTCATGTAGCATCACTCATTCTTACACACATCTATAGGAATATGTGGTTCATTTAGAGTCATTGATGAATTCTTTCGGGGAGACGGTAGGAGATCCACACAGATATTAACCCAAGCTCAGGAATCAGCCTGAACCAGGCTGAGAGTTTCGTTTCTGTGTAAGAGCTCCACCTCTCAGCTGTTGTCTATAGTTATAAAAAGGCCACCCTCTTCTTGTTTTCTGTCAGTGTCTACAAGATGGTGCTGGGTAAGTAGCCTGTACTTTTTATTCAGATTTAATATGATATACACTATTCAGTGCAGGAATAGTAATTATTATCTAATCTTCACCCTTTTTTAACAGGTACATTGTTAGCAGTTGGAGCAGGAGCAGGTAGGTCAGAAGGCTTGTCATGTGGGCTACATACCTTAGTGATGATGATGATGATGATGATGATGATGGTGTGTGTATGATGATGCATGTAGTTAACTCGGCTTTCCTATGACTGTTTTGTCTTTTAGCTGGGGCTGTAGTTGGAGCCCCAGTTTTGGTTTCAGGGTTGGGTTTCACTGCAGGCGGCATCGCTGCAGGATCCGTAGCTTCATGGATGATGTCCATAACGGCGGTCGCTAACGGTGGAGGCGTAGCAGCGGGAAGTCTTGTTGCTGTCCTGCAGTCCGTCGGTAATCATGGACACAATAATACAGGTTGTAAACAAATAGATACAGATTTAATATTAATTGCTATAATGTTCTTGTTTCATTCAGGAGCTGCTGGATTGTCTGCTGCTGGCCAGACTGCCCTGGGCACTGCAGGAGGAGCTGTGGCATTAGCCTTGTTGTAAACCAAACCTACAGCAAATACTGTATGCTTGATTTTCTTTATGCATTAATGCCTATAAATCAGTCATATTTTATCTTTACTATACTAAGACATTTTGGTTCTTTTCATCCATATGAGGGGAAAAAAGTGCTTAACTGCACTATGTAAGCCTCCTAAAAAACTAATAAAGTGCATACACTTATAATACAACTATGGACTAAGAGTTTTATTTAACTTTAGTTACATTTTCAGAACTAAATTTCAGTGTGTACTGCTTGAAACCTGCTTGACTTAAATTTCACAAAATTTCAAACGAAAAAAAAAAAGAGTTTAAAAGTATAAATAATTTAATATACTTCATTTTAATATAGTGATCATGATTTGCTTGAAGGCCTTTGTAGAAGGAAAGTTTCATTTCTGTGTAAGAGTTTAACTTCTCACCTGCATTCCTTAACCCTGTGTTGCATATGGAAAAAGGTTTGGTCATACTTTTTAACTTAATGCAGTGCATCATTATTTTATTGAGCATCACATGGTATTTATTTATTTATTTATTTATTTATTTATTTATTTGTCTCTAAATATTTGATTATTTGTATTTAACGCTACTTTAACTTTTAACTATTTATATTCAAACATTTGCAGTAATTAAAAACAAGCCAGTAACTGTGTATTATTATTTACAAATGTTTTTTTAAATAAACTTTTAAACTGAGGTTTTATTTTATGAAATCACACAGAGGCTCCAAAAGAGCTTAGTGTTGTTCAAATATCGTTCAGAAATACTACAGAATTTACAGATAAAGTACACTATTTCATATTCCATATTCTATAAAACAAATACAGTGGACACCCGCCAAACGAATGCCCCGACTTGCGAATTTTCTACTTTTTTTAGTCTGCAGTTTCGGCACACGAGCGATCAGAAAGAAAATGATGGAAAATCTACTCCAAGTAGGGAGCAAGTCATTACCCCTCGTAAAAGAGTTCAATTATCTCAGGGTCTTGTTTATGATTGAGGAGACATTGAAAAGTGATGTTGGTTACTTTACTGCACCGTTCTGACAAAAAAGAGAGCTGAGAAAAAAAATGGCAAAGCTCTTGATCTACCGGTTCATCTTCAGTCCTCACCTATGGTCATGAGTGTTGGGTCATGATCGAAAGGACAAGATTGTGGATACAAGCAGCCAAAATGAGTTTTCTCAGGAAGGTAGCTGTCTTTTCCCTTAGTGATAGGATGAGAAAATCAGTCAACCAAGTCTTATCCTCCACCTAGTCAAACACTTTATCATGTTTTATAACAGTTGTTAAGTTCAATTCAATATTATGATGTAGTATTTGGTGTGTGTGTGTGTGGGTGGGGGGGGGGGGGGGGTTGTATTTAAAACTGGACCTCCCCATGTCCCTCTGATGTAAGCAGGTTTAAAAGTAGTTGTATTAGCAGGTGTAGGTGGAGTAAAAGCAGCACAAATTAACAGAAATAATTTACTTTATTTTTCACTTATATATAGACACAACAGTTACACCACAATAGGTTTTTATGCTAATGTATATGACCAAAATTGAAATGTTGTGATGTATGTTATAAGGAACTGTATTTAAACTGAATGATAATCATATAGAGGACAGCGAGCAGTGAGCAGGAGACTTTTACTTTTCATGCAGTTTAAATAAGCATGAGAAATATTGGCAAACAATTGATACTCTAACAACAAGAAAGTGCGGAATGTCAGGATTGTGTTATGATTGTGTTTGATTAAAAAACATAGGAGGCTACCCATCCCACCACTCCACCCACAGTGGCTCCTACGGATGCCGCGGCAGCTGTGCCAGCGGCCCCAAGCCCGGCTGCTCCTGAATAACAAACACATTGTGATGAACATTTAAAAAAACGATAAATGTCTATCAAGTACTTGTTTCATAAGTGTCTGTGCTCACCAATAGACTGCCCGATAGCAACAAGACTTCCAACTGCTACGCCACCACCATGAGCAACTGCTGTTGCTGACATTAAGTTTGCAGCTATGGATCCTGCAGCGATGCCAGCAGAGGTGAAGCCCACTGCCGCGATCACAGCCGGTGCTGCCGCCGCAAAGCCAACTTAGAGACAAGTAGAGCATAAAGTGTTACACGCTTCCTCCTTATCATAAAAGCTGTCCATCAAGGTCGCACAAATGGTTGCATGATGAGAAGTTTATGCGGAATCTTCTAATTCTTTGATCCTTATTTAGAACCGGAAATAAAAATTAATAGCCACACATACAGGTACAGGAATATCTACACAAAGCATTGCCAAAAAAATATAACATTTACTTTTGCAACACTAAAGCAAAACCTGTGCTAGACAAAATATTGACAAAAGTAAAACTATACATTATACTCATATTATTAAACGATATAAAAGTAATTTACTATATATTTTTTTACCACGAACATTATGTTTTCTTCTCATTCAGAACAATAACAATACCATAACATAATCTTTAGTCAAATTAAAAGATATCATCATAACATCTATAAAACATGAATTAATACCAGAGCATATCAAACAGGAAAGAGCTTTACTGTTCCTAAATGATTCAAAAGAATCAAAGTTTTCCGACCTGCTCCAAGGAGAGCTCCAACACCGACTCCAATTGCTTTTTTTTTTTGTTAAAAAAAAAAACGTCATTAGAATTTTTTTTTTTGCATTTTTCATATTTTCTCCTACAAAATTAGCACACGCTTATCAAGCCTGATTAAACATTAAACTACTTACTGCAATTCATCCTGATGTCACCGTAAGAACACAAGCACAGGTGAGTCTATATAAAGAACTGCCTGAAAGGCAGCGTTGTGTTTCATTTATTCAAAAATGAAACACAACGCTGAGGGCAAAACAACGGAAGGTCTCATGTGTCAGGTTGTCAGGTAGAAAACAGAGGCAGTCTCAAAGGTCGCTCCTGGTTCCCGATTCAAAATCTTTGTTGATTGGTTTGGTTACATTTATGGAGGTGTGATGATTGGCTTAATGTTCTTGCCCTAACCAATATTAGTAAAAGCAGCACAGATTAACAGAAATAATTCAATTTATTTTTCACGCCACAGTTACACCACAATAGGTTTTTATGCTAATGTTTATGGCCTAAATTGAATATTTATGATACAGGTTATAAAGAACTGTATTTAAACTGAATGATAATCATATAGAGGACAGCAAGCAGGAGACTTTTCAAATACTTGAGAAATATTGACAAAAAGATGAATGGATACTCAAACAACAAGAAAGTGCATAATATTAGGATTATGTGATATTTAAGTAAACAACAAATGAGGCCGATGATCCCGTCACTCCACCCAGGGCGGATCCTATGGATGCTGTGGCAGCTGTGCCTGTGGCCCCAAGCCCGGCTGCTCCTGAATAACAAACACATTGTAATGAACATTTAGAAAATGGTAAAATGTCATTGTTTGCTAAGTGTCTCTGATTACCAACAGACTGTGCGATAGCTGTTGCTGTTGCTGACATTAAGTTTCCAGCTATGGATCCTGCAGTGATGCCAGCAGATGTAAAGCCTGTTGCCGTAATCACAGCCGGTGCTGCCACCACGAGGCCGACTTAGAGACAAGTAGAACGAGTTTTACACAGTGTATTCATATCAGTAAAGCTGTTCAGCAGGTTTGCACACACAAATGGTTGCATGCCAAGAAATTCTTGGAATCATAAGTCTTAATTCCAATCTTAATTCCAAAATTCTTGGAGTCTGTAAATACAGATTCAGGAATATCATATACAGGTTTCGATTAATTGTAGTAGGTGCCAAAAAATTGCAACACTAAAGCAAAATTTGTCACCTTCATCATCACATTCATGCTACAGTATTAAACAAACAAAAGTAAAAATCATCACACTTTTATCATCAACCTTATATTTTTCCCTGTGTTTTCTTCTCATTCAAAACAATTAGACAGAGCATTTAGTCAAATTAAAACATAGCATCATAACTTCTATATAAATACAACTCCTTCAGTGATATCTTTACATTTCATACACACACCATTACACAAAACTGCCTGGATAAAATTTAATTAAACTTTGCCAGTCATTAGGTGTTTGCCAGAAGTACTTTTTACACATGCTCTTTATTAGTTAAATGCTTTTTAAATAGTTTGAGCTGTTTTGCAAAGAAGAATGGGCAAAAATTTTATTCTCTACATGTGAATTAAAGCGGATAGGGATGTACCCCAAAATACTTGCAGCTCTAATTGCAGCGAAGTATTGACTCAAGTATTGACTGGGGCTGAATACAAATGCCCACCACACGTTTCAGTGTGTTATTTGTAAACCATTTTGAAAACCATTGATTATTTTCCTCCCTTTTTTTGACAGAAGGAAAATTATGTGCCATTATGTTTTGGTCTATAACATAATATCTCCCAATAATACATTTACGTTTTTGGTTGAAAAGTTCAAGGGGTATGAATACTTTTGCAAGGTACTGTACATTTATAACTTAAATTCTAAACATACACAAGCCCTTATCTCACTTGCTTACTGGGTAAGCTAACTAACAAGAAGAAAGTGCGGAATATCAGAATTGTGTTATGATTGTGTTTGATTACACAACAAATGAGGCTATGCATCCTGCCACTACACCCATGTGCTCATGTTTACCCTAACCTGTCTGTGTTCTTCCTACGCCCCCGTTTCCGCCCCGTCTGCGCACTTGTCTCGAATCCCCAGCTGATTACTACAGCATTTAAGCACGCGCTGTGAATTATTGTGCGTTTAATACCTCGATGTTCTCGCGTTTTCTTTGCTCATACTCATGTTGCCAACTTTGCTTTGTTTTCTCATTTTTTTGCTTCAGCCTCTCGTTTCGGATGGGTTCGCGTGTTATGGATCCAGTGGATTTTGACCGCATGAGATCAGCGCTGGACAGCCAGGGTGCCCTGCTCGGAGCACATCAACAGGAGCTGCTCTGCACTAAACAGTCGCTTGCAGATGTCACAACCCAGCTCCAAAGGGTTCGACTCTCTCCAGCGCAAGGTGGGACTTTCAGTGAGCAACGAAAGCCACGCTTCACCCCCCCTCCCCTCCCCCCCCACACACACACAGACACACCAACTACGAAGGAGGTCCTGGTACCTGTCGCTCCTTTCTCTCCCAGTGCTCACTGATCTTCGACTCCAAGCCTCCACTTTCACCAATGAACGTTCCAAAGTGGCATACCTCATCGCACTTCTCACAGCCCCACCGCACTCTGGGACGCCCACGACCCCTGCTCCAATTACAAGAGTTTCACCAAGGAGATGAAGAGGTTGTTCAACTGTTCATGTCATGGCAGGGAGGCTGGACGTAAACTACTGAAACTCTGACAAGGCTAATGCTCAGCCTACGACTACACCATCGAGTTCCAGACCCTGGCGCTTTCCAGTGGATGGAATGTCCGAGGCCTGTGCAATGTGTCCCCTGAAGGCCTGACGGAGACACTCAAAGATGGGCTAGTGTCCCATGAACTACCCTCATCACTCCAGGGGCTAATAGATTTGGCCGGCCGAACGGGAGTTCCACTTCATGTCCACGTTCCACGTTTCTCGGGTTCATCATTGGCCCCAAGGTCATCAAGATGGAACCCACCAAGAGAGATTCCTGGGCTTTGCCAACTTTTACTGCCGCTTTATCCGGGGGTACAGCTCCATAGCTGCCCACTTAACGACTTTTACCTCTCCCAAGAATTACTTTCACTGGCACTTGGAGGCTGCGAGGGCCTTTGCAGAACTCAAAAGACGCCCCTATCCTAACAATCCCGGACCCACGTCTGTGTGGATTTGTTGTGGAAGTCAATGCCTCCAGCCAGCACTGGGGTAGGGGTGTCCTGTCCCAAAGAGCCTCATACGATAACAAGCTGCACCCCTGTTCTTTCTTCTCACATCGCTTAACTCCCGCTGAAAGGAACTATGGCATCGGCGATCCGCTCCTCGACCATGCCCCCTTCCAAGTCTGCTGTCTTTTTTTTCGCGTTTGGATCCATTTTGTTCCTGCCCATCAAGTTAGCTCTGGAAGTATGGAGACACTGGTTTGAGGGGACTTAGGTTCCCTTCCTGGCCTGGACCGATCATAAGAATCTCGAATACCTACGGGGTGCCAAGAGGCTCAACGCCTGCCAGGCTCGATACTCCCTGTTCTTCAGTAGGTTCAATTTCACCCCCTCCTATCGTCCAGGATCCAAGAACTCCAAGCCAGATGCTCTCGTGGATCTGTGTGAGGTCCAAACACACCAACACGGCCCCAGCGGGCATCTTCAGGTCTCTGCCGATTCCACACCGCCCATGGTCCAACATCGCTGTAGACTTTGTCACAGGCTTACCCGCGTCTAATAGCCTCCCAATAGACATTGTTTCAGATCGGGGTCCACAGTCCGCCACACAATTCTGGAAGGCCCTTTGTAAGCTGATCGGGGCCACTCCCAGTCTGTCCTCAGGTCAAACGGTCAGACCAAGAGAAAGAACCAGTCCCACGAGGTCGCCCTGAGGTCTATGACCTCCTGGGATGCTACTTCATGGAGCAAGTTCCTGCCTTGAGTAAAGTACTCCCACAACTCCCAGGTCTCATCAACCGGCCTGTCGCCTTTCCAGTGCTGCTTAGGGTTTCAGCCACCCCTATTCCTGTCCCAGGAGGAGGAGGTCAATGTTCCGTCCGCCCAAGCCTTATCCGAAGGAAGAAGCAGACTTCAGGTGCTCTCAGGCCCCTAAGTACAGAGTGGAGCAGAGAGTCATATTCTTCACTCTATTCACCTAAAAACCGTCTCCCGTAAACTCTCTTCCTGATGTCAACCCATGCACTGTTGCATCCCCTCAACTCCAAGCTCTTGCTCCCCTCAATTATGCGACTGATCAATCCAACGCTCCACAGGGTCCCAGTTACGACTTCTCATATCATGCTCATTAAGTCCCCCCACCCTCTACCTCCTCCCCGCATCATTGATAGTGGTGAAGCCTACACCGTCTGCCGACTCCTGAAAGCTTGCTGCCGAGGTAGAGGCATTTATTACCTGGTGGATTGGGAGGGCTATGGACCTGAGGAGAGAAGCTGGATCTCTTTCAAGTTTATCCTAGACCCAAGTTAATCGCTGACTTTCATAAATTCTTCCCAGACACTCCCCACCCTACCGGAGGTGTTCTTAAGGGGGGGCGAGAGGGGGCACTGTCATGATCTACGCTCTGTCTGCCCCATTTTTCCCTCACTGTCACTTTTTCCCCATGTGCCCATGTTTACCCTAGCCTGTCTGTGTCCTTCCCACGCCCCCTTTCCGCCTTGTCTGCGCACCTGTCTCGATTTGCCAGCTGATTACTCCAGCATTTAAGCATGCGCTGTGCGCTGCAAATATATATATATATATATATATATATATATATATATATATATATATATATATATATATATATA
>JAAGKR010014896.1:0-10789 GCA_011419295.1 Clarias macrocephalus
ATAGATAGATAGATAGATAGATAGATAGATAGATAGATAGATAGATAGATAGATAGATAGATAGATAGATAGAAGCATTTCCACATGGAAACGAAAAATGAGATGTCAGACAGTGAATGTAGATGAACTGGATGAGGTTTGCCGCAGCTCTAAAAGCCAAGAATGCACTTGCCTGTTATTACAGCACATCGTGTACCAATACCATTTTCCATATTTCAGCCTTGTTTACAATATGATCATTATCTTAACGCACCCTATGCGGAGGCTGTGCAACCGAAACCTATTTGGGAGTAATGTATTTGTGCCTATCAGGAATGTTAACCATAACATAAGGTTTAAAATAATATGACTGTATAATGACCGGCAGTCGTGCATCCAGACTGCACATCGTTCAGCGCGCATGAAGGGAACGAGCCTCCGGTGGAAAATAAAAATGGGAGAAGTTTGTTTCTTTTTAAAAAGAAAACGTTGGAGATCAAAAGTAACTCCTGAATAAATAATAGCAGCGCTGGAAGCTGATCAGAACAAATCATTCTAAGCTGCGACTGATTTCTGCATCAGTCAAGTTATAAGAAACAAAAATGACCCAAGAAAGGCGACATGAGAAAACCTCGACGCGACGTAACCCATAGAGACTGATGCGTTAAATGACATGGCAGTTCCACAGACCTTGTAAAATCTGCGTCTTGCTAAGCACGATCAGCGCGATGCCCCCTTCATTTAGGTGTTTAGCAGAGCGGCCTATGGGTGACTAAATGGGATTTGCATATTCATTTTACACATGATTTGATTTTAAATCCCTTTATGCCGTATTGAAGGGTGTAGAATACCAGCGCACTGTATTGGCTGGGAGCTAATCAAGTCTCCCTGCACTTATCCAAACACCTGAATTATTTAGCAAATTCTGAGCAGGCAGTGAGAGGATGAAGAGGAGGTTCAGCTCATTTTGTGCTTGTCATACAGCAGGAGTGAAATCTCAACTTTGAATGAACAAGCAGATTTTCATTTCTAGACGGAGATTAAAACTTGAGAAAATTCCCCTCGCGCTCTTAATAGGTGCTATATCAAGGCACACGACAAGGGATATTCAATTCTAGCTCTGTTCTAGCAGTGTGTGTGTGTGTGTGTGTGTGTGTGTGTGGGTGTGTGTGTGTGTGTGTGTTTTTATTATTCTGGAGAATCTATTCTCTTAATCAGATTTTATTACACTTGAGTGTAAAAATATTACTTTTTACCAAAAAAAAAATTTTTTTAATAAAATGTATATTTTTGCTGGCTAATAATGCAATATTTAAAAAAATATTATAATAATATTTATCAGAGAATTTTCAAAACGTTTTTTTTTTATTCTTCACCAACTTCATTTCGAGTGTGTTCTTAACACACACACTTCCGCAAAAATCTTCTTAAGTAAATTAGCAAGTAACCTGAATTATTCCTTATTCAAAGAACATTTTTTATTCAATTGTATTTACAGCTCAAAGATTCTATCTAGTTGTACAAATAAGGGTATTGTATCCTCCTTATTCTTTTTTTTTTTTCAATGACTCTTGCTATAATTGCTCAGGTCTTTGTAGGCCCAGCTTCACGTCCTGGCCAATACCCCTCACACAGCCACTGGAGATGTACAGATCCCTTAGCGCAGCTCCAAAGATCCAATCATTGTGTCAGGAAGGACATACAGTGTAAAACCTGGTTTATTCTTCTGCACGCACTTGTGCACTGGTCTGTCTGTCTCACTCTTGTAGTACACCTCCAAACCTCTAGTTGGCGCTGGGGTTCCTGTGTCACTATGCCGAGTCTCTTCGCCACTCTCTGTTTGGTGTACTTCCAGAACAATGGCAAATGAGGCTGAACAGACTTGTTGGAGCTGGAGCTGAAAGTTATTAAAAAGAGTAGATTTGATGCAGAAGCATAAATCAGGCTCAAAACCTGTGCCAAAGTCAAATCTGTAGATCTGATCAAACAGGGTGCCTGGAGTCTAGAGCCTATAATCACACACACACACACACAATCATACGCCAAATGTCAAACAGCCTACGCACATGTCTCCGGACTGCTGGAGGAAACCGGAGTACTTGGAGGGAACACACAACGCATTGGGAGAACGTGCAAAATCCAGACGTGAGGTTTGAATCCACAGCCCTGGAGGTACGAGGCAACAGAGCTAACCACCAACCCGCTATGTCAAACTTCGATCATGTTATTGAATATAATTGCATGCCATACTGAAATGGACCGTACGCTGATCAGCCACAACATTATAAAAACATTATGGCCACCTAGAGTTTGGGTTCCCCATGTGCCACCAGAGCAGCTATGGCCCATCAGGGTGTGGCTCTGTAGGGCTTTCTGGGGGGTGTGCTGTGGTGTCTGGCCCCAGGATGTTGGCAGGGGATCCTTTGGTTGCTGTGGGTTGTGAGGTGGGGCAGCCGCGGTTCAGACTTGTTTGTCCGGCACAACCCATGGTGGCCTTGAGCTCTTTTGGCACAGTGGACTGTGATGCACTGAATGTTTAGGTCCCTTTCTAACATGGCCAGCGTTGCTTTTTTTCAGCAATTTGTGCTACATTGGTTTTTCTGTGGGATCAGACTGGACAGGCTAGTCTTTCATTTTATAGTTAACAATCAGTTTTGATTGTGGTAGTGTTGATGGAGCTGATCAGTGTCTGCTAACTAGAATAAGTAAAAAAAAAAAAACATTTTAAAAATATTCTGGCAGCACGGTGGCTTAGTGGTTAGTACTGTCACCTTGTACCTACAGGGTCTGAGTTCGGTTCCTGGCCAGGCTCGATTCCCGTCTCGGTGTAGTGGAGTGGAGTTTGCATGTTCTCCCCGTGCTTGGTGGGTTTCCTCCGGGTACTCCGGTTTCCTCCCACAGTCCAAAGACATGCAGATTAGGATAATTAGCATTCACAAATTGCCCGTAGTGTGTGAATGAGTGCGTGAGTGAGTGTGTGTGTGCCCTGTGATGGATTGGCACCCTGTCCAGGTTGTACCCCGCCTTGTGCACTAAGTCTCCTGGGATAGACTCCAGGCCCCCCGCGACCCTGAATACAGGATTAAGCGGTATAGATGATGAGTGAGTGAGTGTTAAAAATATTCCGGCAGCATGGTGGCTTAGTGGTAGCACTGTGGCCTTGTACCTCCAGGGCCCGGGTTCGATTTCCACTAGTTTACATGTACTTTTTTGGGTTTCCTCTGGATTCTCTGGTTTTGCAGATTAGGCTAGTTGGTGTTACCCATAGTATGTAAATGAGCATGTGTGTATGTTCCCAGTGATGGATTGGCACCCTGTCCAGGTTGTACCCCACCTTGTGCCCTAAGTCTCCTGAGATAGGCTCCAGGCCCCCTGTGACCCTGAATACAGGATAAGGCGGTATAGAAGATGACTGAGAGTGATTTAAATCATGCTTTCCGAATGAATTCTGTAGATTTGCACATTGTCTGAAATGTCTCCATAGCTTACTCTATAATTGGCTTAATGTATAATAGATAGAATGATCATCTCAGCAAGACAAAATAACAATCCATTTTTGTTTAGTGTCATGTTAAGTTTTGCTGTGGCTTTAAAAAACTATGTAGAGAAAATATCATTTGCCCTCCGTTTACTTGCTGCTATTACTGCTGCTCCAGCTGGGAAAGGACGGGGTTATGTGGGGTGGGCTTGGAGTTGGGCAGACGCTCCCAGAGAGGGAGAGAAAGAAAGAGAGATTGAGAGAGCTGTTCAGAATATGGTTGGTGGTTTTCAAGGTCCCATACAAATCTTTTTTTTTTAAGTGTAATATATGTTTACAAGATGTTTACTGCCCTTCCTTTCTCCTTCGTCTCCCTCACTGCCTCTTAAGATTCAGCGTAACTGTACTCCAGACCCCGCAATGCCTCGCCTCGGTCTCTCCCTGGCTATAAATGCATGAATGAATCATTAAAAAAGCAGCATTCATCCAAACCCTTCCCAGCGTGACTGTATGTCTTTGGGTTTTTTCGCTTGTTTATTTTTATCCTCGCTGTGACTGTAAAAGCCAGAATATTCTACGACCGTCGCGAGCCGAGACCGCCGCTGCTCCTCGGCTCGCTTTGGCCTCGTCTGAATTTTGTCCGTATTAAATATGGATGAGCGATTACAGGTGAAGCAGGAACATGACGACTGAATCGAAAGCCACATCGTCGTCGTCCCCCCCATGCCGGCAGGATTGTAGCTCTCCTGCTCCGTTCACTGTTCAGCGGCGAGTGTTTGGTGCGCCAGATGCAGGCCCAGGCAATTATGAAATTCTGTTTAGAGAGATGTAATCTAATCTTCATCTCCAGCATTAGCTGATTAAAATATTTTCATAAGAACATGAAAGCATTTCACATGCTGGGAGATCATTTGCCAGGGTAAGATCGAGTTTGTGAAGAATGTGGTAGTCAATATTTACCCTTATTTCACCGAATTCTTTATCCTGGTTCATCAGAATGTATTAACTTATGTTGCTATAGTAACAGGAAGTTATACATGTCTGTGCAAAAGTCTTGACCCATCCGTCAATTATTCATATTAAATGTAATTGCAATTACGTAGACTGAATTAAAGAAATATTTTACAGGATGCAAAGATGCAATTTAAAAACTGCTTGTTCATGTAACAACCTCAGCAGCAGCCTCATTTCCTCTCTCGTCTGCAGTCAGTAGGGGCAGGATACAGTACTAATCACCGGCCTCATCATCTTTTGCATAAATTTTAGTACTGTATATATAAACATGTGACATCTAAAGTATAATGAATAATATGACAAAGGTTTTATTTTTTTCATATATTTTGTTTGTTTGTTTGTTTTTTACGTGAGTGCCTGGATCAGTGTTTATCGACAGTCAGATGTAAAGCTGTAACTTTCCATTACCTAAGACTTTATGTTTTCTGATTGTGCAGTAACATAGAAATCTACCTTTTTATTGTCAAAACACAATATTAGTGCTGATGTAATTATTATTATTATTATTATTATTATTATTATTATTATTATTATTATTATGTACCATGGAAGTAACCAATCTTGCTTCCCTAAAAATTTCAAGTTGCTAACTTCAGCCGTTTTGGAGAGATGATTTTATATGTGCCCCAAAAAAATGTATTCAAACAATAATACATTAAAATGCAAATCATTCATATTTTTTATGAGTATTGATACAAAAAATTGGTTTAAGCTTCTAAAAGCATATGACCTGTAAAAAATGTTGCTTGAATAGTTTTAGTTATGTAGTGTCCGTAACCATGTCAGATTCATGTTGTAATATCTTAACAATTAAGCATTTTAGAATAATACACTTTTTTCAGGTTTATGTTTTTTCATGTCAAATCTAAACTGGCCAAGTTTCATCTGATTGACAGTTAAGACCGTTGAAAGATTTGAATACAAAAAAGTTCCGGACATAAAAAGGCTGTGAAATTCTATTTAGCAAATGTGTTTCTTTTATCTGATAAAAAAAAAAAATGTGTGTGCATATCTACAAAAAAATGAAGCATGGATCGGTTTATAAGAAGCTTGAAGTATTGTAAAAATAAAAAAAAATGCTGTTATATGATTCTGTCTAGAAATCCCATGTTCTGGCAGTAGAAAGAGTGCAAAAACGAGGGTCGTCCGGGTACAACCATTTACGTATAACCAACGTCCTGTTTGTGACTAACTGCCACATGTAACTCCAAGCAGATAAAAAGCATCGCATGCTGTATACAAGTGAATTCAAGATTGCAATTGTTTGCAAATGACTGTGGTATAAAAGGAATTAAACAATTGAGGACATACTGTTTTAGGAAAACTATCCGCTTCTGGATGAAACATGACATATTTCTGTAGAACAGCACGCCCCCAAATGTGTCTTTTTCCCTTACACAACATTGCTTAAACATCATCTCTGTATATTTTCACCCCAACAGGACTTTTGGCTCATTTTAAAGCCTGCACTGAGGAGAACTCGCATGCCAAAATGTAATTTCCCATCTCTGCTGTTGTTTAGCAGCTGTCGGTGGCCCTGAGCTACAGAAGCCCGTTTGGAGCCATTAGCAAGTTCTCCAATGAGAAGTTTTTTTTTTTTTTTTACTTCATGTCCCACTATGAGATGAACGAGCACAGATCGAAAGGTTCTTTTGAAGGTAATTTACAGTGCCTGAGGGTGGCCTCCATCAGGCCATGCTTGTTGGTTCTGCTGAGCTTCAACCAATCGAGGGGAAATGTGTGGTTTGGTGTGTATGTGTGCAGTGAGGAAATCCAGATGGAGGTCAGTGCCAGAGAATTCCAGAGGCCTGATGTACCGGCCGACGGGGAGACAATGCTTTTCCCGCACCGTGTAAATAGTGCAGGCCGTCTTCCCTCCCACCTCATAAAAAATCTGGATGTGTTTATGCCCGGGATGGCTCAGCCAATGGGAAAGGCATGTCTCATGCTCCCCTCTCTCTCTCTCTCTCTCTCTCTCTCTCTCTGCTTGCTGCATGTCTCTCCAGAGACAGGGCACAACAGCACAAATGAGTTTGACAGACAGCCGTGCTGAAAAATTGGGTCACAGAAAAGATATGCGAGAAACAGTGGGAGGACTCCATGGGTAGAGTGTGGTAAGAGAGGCTGTATTTGGCATACCAGATACATTATAAATATAATCGTGATATATAGATAGATAGATAGATAGATAGATAGATAGATAGATAGATAGATAGATAGCTGTGTGTGTGTGTGTGTGTGTGTGTGTGTGTGTGTGTGTGTGTGTGTGTGTGTGTGTGTCGATTTAATAGCATTAACTGTACCCCCGCAATTATCTAATAAACTAATAAACTTTAGATAATGTTATTATCAAACATAAGAATGCAACATAATTGATCTCTGTGATCAAAGCAACTTCAAAGTGCCATTTTATCATAACAACACATCTCACAAGTCTTTCATTTTTTGTTAATTACAGCAGCCTGCCCATTAGAACATGTTTTTTTTTTAATCTTATTATTTGTCTTTATTTGATCTATTTATGAAAAAGTAGCCCGTCTAGATTTTGTCCATACATAGTTACAAGAGTAAGTTAGTTTATCGCTCTAAACAGTCACCAGCATCTTGAGACGCCAAATTGTTTTGGCAGAAAATATGTTGGAAAAAATTCCTTCATATCTAACTGCTACCTCCAAAGTACTGACACTTGAGACGCCTTCCATAAATGCTAAATAGACATGTTCTAACAGAAAATATAAATATAAATATAAAACATTTCAGCAATTACAGACATTTTTTTCTAATCTGTTTATATGTAGTGTCTATTATATGAATCCCTGTTTGAGTTGTTGTCATAGAAACGATAAAATATTTGAAGAAGCAACAGTCAGAGTGGCTCTAATAGAAAATACATTTTGACCAATCAGAATCAAGAACTCAAACAGCACGGTGGTATATGTTTCTTTTGGCTCGTCTTGGGGGAAGTTTTGGCAGCAAAAAAAAAAAAAACTGGCCACTGCTCTACATGAAGCTGGAGGGATTTTTTTTTTAAAGACTCTTTGCCAGTCTTTATGTGTTTGGAAGTTTACTACGAGGTTTAAATCTTGGTGGTGTGGCAGCGCTCCATTCCAGCCTTCAGAAACAAAAATGGTTTCAAAAAGGTTTAGACTGAAAAGAATGGCAGGGTTACTTCATAGTGGAGGAATGTGCTGGCCGGAGGGGAAGAGGAGTAGCGGCACAAAATCCAGCGCTGATTAAATAATTACACCTGAGGCTGCGCTGATGTGAGTGTATTGAAACACCCTGGAGAAAGTAATTATTATTATCATTATTATTATTATTATTTATTACATTCCCCAAATTCCAGGATCATGATGGTGATGATGATGATGATGATGATGATGACTATTATTATATTATTATCATTAGTGGAAGTAGGAGAAGTAGTAGAGTAATTAACATTATTACATTCATTTGGTGTTGGAGCAAAATATAATAACTATCATAATTTACCCTGACAAATAATGTATTTATTTTTTATTTATTTTCAGCTTTTGTGTCTATTTGCATTGCATATTACATTATGTTATGGGTCTTTGCTTATAATTGTGAACCGTTATGTAAATTCAATTATTATTATTATTATTATTATTATTATTATTATTATTATTATTATTATTATTTCACTCATAATAAAAAGACATTCTTACAAAGTGCAGTTTAGCATTTGTAGTCTTCGAGGGGGGGGGGGGTGGAATAAAAAATTGCCAGCAATCTCATGCAAAAAAAAAAAAAAAAAAAGATGACTATTAATTATTAGCTCGAGCAGACGAAATGTTTAGACAAAGCATCAGAATATTCCTCACATCTTTTTCCAGTCAGAGAAACAGATAGAGGAAAAGACATATGAGGCCATGAATAAAAGAACTGGAGCAGTCGTGACGGGAAAATACAGAGCTGACAGCGATATTATGAACTCCTAAAGTGAGGATTAAGATACAGCGGCGTGACTGAGAGAGTCTGCGCCCAAATGTGGCGGCAAGAAAGAAAGGACATGAAGGGGGGGAAAAAGGCAACACCTGCTTGGAATTAATAGAGCTGACATTCAGCATCTCGAGCATGCTTGGCCCATCCAGCTGCTCCTCATCCATTCCTGTAATCGCAGCCCTGCTAAATACATCATTCTCGATTTCGCTCTGAACATTTCCCTCATTCATTCTCCCGGACGTTTTCTTCTCTCTTCATCGTACGGCGCGGCATTTCCCCTCACTCCCTTTCTCGCAGGGCGCAAGGTGTGAGCGTGCTCTGCTGGAACAGATGGTGTTTTATAGGGCCTGCTTCCCATACAGCCTTCGCTATGGCTGTCAGAAAAGCACTTTTTTTTTTTTGTTCTAGCGGAGCCATTCCTCTGTTATGTGCCAGATGATTCCTACTATTGCTCTGCAGTGTTTTTGCAAACTGTAAATGACGGTTAACGTCAGATCAAAGTTGAACTCGGTAAATCTGGGAGGAAAGAAATATGGCTGGGAGAGATTGCAAAGACCGAAAAAGGCCAAGTTTGTTTTTCATTAGGGTTTCCGATCATGGCGTCACATGATTATTCTGAGAAGTGTTTATAACCTGCTGTGTCATTGCGCATGTTTTAAATATCGAAGCACTGGTTAGTATTAACATTCTTACAAATACACATACATCAGCAGTAATATTAATCGATGAGTCCATGGCGGAGCTTATTATTATTATTATTATTATTATTATTATTATTATTATTATTATTATTATTATTATTATTATTATTATTATTGATAGTAGTAGAAGGAGGAGGAAGAGCCAGATAAGGAGGA
Source organism: Clarias macrocephalus (assembly GCA_011419295.1). Classification (NCBI taxonomy): domain Eukaryota; kingdom Metazoa; phylum Chordata; class Actinopteri; order Siluriformes; family Clariidae; genus Clarias; species Clarias macrocephalus. The sequence goes on from JAAGKR010014896.1 coordinate 9,295, forward strand.
GAATTTGTAGTAGTTTTAAGTTCTTCTTCTTCTTCTTATTATTATTATTATTATTGTTATTATTATTATTATCCATGTTGTTTTATTGTATGATGTAGCAATATGTGTAGTTATTATTATGATATATATTATTGTTAGCAGTACTATTAGTAATAAGACGAGGAGAAGGAGAAGGAGGAGGAGTTGGGGGAGGAGGATTGGCAGTGGTATTTGTAATATTTGGTTGTTTGCCACTATTATTATTATTATTATTATTATTATTATTATTATTGTTATTATTATTATCTTACAGTTTAGTGCTAGTAGTTGTAGTAGTGGTAGTGGTAGGAGTAGTGGTATTTTGGTGGTTATTGATTTATTATTATTATTATTATTATTATTATTATTATTATTATTATTCTTATTATAGCGGCCGTCAGCATTACTCCAGACATTCCGCAGTGCTGTAGTTAGTAACACTCTGTCACGCTGCATTCACATCAGATCAGAGAGCCCTGGCCCACTTTCGGTGTGTGCGAACTTGATCTCATGCAAAATTCATTTCAGGCAGAAATTTTAGCAAACGAAAGTAACGACACTGGATTTCATACAAATTAACTCAGTCGTTTATAAATGTCAATTTTCCTCTAGAGCTTAAAACTCGTAAAGCTCTCCTTTTGAATTGACTTTAGAAAAGTCCTAAAATGGGCTGCTATCCCTTTCTTTCCTTATGGCCTTAAATAATCACATGGCAGATAATAATAATAAGGATTTCGGGGCCGTTCCGTTGACAAAGGGGTCACCGTGTGATGCATTTTAATGAAGGATAATTAGCTGCTTGGTGATGTTTTGTCATTTATACATAAACTCCCAGAGAGGCTTAAGTCATCACGAGAAAATCTAGGACAGTTAATTATGCTTCTCATGTAAGTCTTAAAGGTGCTCCTTTTAAATTAATGTGTTTCTAGAGATGTAATAATCATATTTTTCTTTCCCGTTGTTTCATATTTCTGGCGCTGAAATGAGCTTCAGCTGGAAGGAAGTAACTCATATACAATAAACAACTTCGACAGAGGTGGGTGGGATCATTTCGTTTGTGTGCATTTTCATAAATTTCCATTTGAAATGCGTTTACAATCACCTTATCCATAACCATTACGACATTGTTTTTTGTTTTCTTTTTGTAGCGTAAATATTTATAAAAACTGTTTCCTGTTCTCCGCTACATTACGTTCCATCATGTCGAAAACAGAAGGCTTTAATTGTATGCTTGTTCTATTGTACTGCTGACCTGTCAGTAACACAGACTCTCCTGATAACGTGGAGGTTTCTATGAGAGTGTGGCCCTTCAAGTGAACAAGACTCTAATTACACTGCCTAGTGAAGCCCACTTAATGAGCTCTCTAAAGGCAATCTCAGCCTATGGTAGCTAGTCAGGCTCACGGCACATCAATATTACAGTAATAGCTTCTTCTCAGCACCCTCTTCGAGCAAACTCCCGTGCACATCTGCAACG
>JAAGKR010014898.1:0-10788 GCA_011419295.1 Clarias macrocephalus
AAAAAAATATACAACAGATAGTCCCCAATTTATGAGCATCCGAGTTACGAATTTCCATGGGAGCAAATCACAGAAGTAGCTCACGTGTATTATACATAAAAATGGACACTAAAGTCCAATATTTACAATTCTATACAACATTTTCAGTGTGTAAGTGAATTAATAAAATGTCTAAAGTCCGGAGAAAAGAGTCGTCCTCACCGGTTTGAATGAGCATGATGTGCATAGAAAATTGTCCTGTTGGTGAACAATCCTAATTTCTGAAAATCCCTCAACAAAACAGAGTTCACAGTCCAATACAGTGGAAAGAGACAAAATGGCGCCTGGGATTTAAAGGCGCAGAGACAACACTGTGGGATTAAATACTCCTTAGGTTCAGTTACGGTTTTTGTGCACATTGTGGCAGTGTGGAGGAAAGCGGACAAAGATTTAGCCAAGTGGATTAATATGCTTTACATTGTACAGTGGAACCTTGGATTACGAGCATAATTCGTTCTGGAAGCGGGCTCGTATTCCAAAAATACTCATAAACAAAATAGACTTTTCCCATAAGAAATAATGAAAACTCAAATTATTCGTTCTACAGCCCAAAACAATAAATACAAAAGAATAATTAATACAACATGTAAAGTAAAATAAATTAAGCTGCACTTAACATAAAAAAAAAAGTAAAAATAAATCCGGACAGTTAAGTGTTTCCGTTTGTGCGCGCAGGCGCCGTGTATTTGTATGTGTGTGTGTGTGTGTGTGTGTGTGTGTGTGGAATTAGCCCCTTGCCTCGTCTTAAACAGTAAAACTTCACCTCCCTCCCACATCTCGCTTTTTAAGTTTCACAACTAACATACACAATGCAAACACAGTTTTAACAGGAAAAAAGAAATCTCTCTAATGATACTCGCGTGAGCATACTAACGGAATCACTGCTGTAAAGTAAAAAAAAAAAAAAAAAACATATGAACCAGCACCTTACCTTTTGAAAAGAATCGCGACAGAACTGAGTTTTCTGTGTAAATAAAGCGCGTGCGCAGCCGGGGAGATGTGTGTGTCTCTGTCAGTGTCAAGTTGCGCGTGCGCACACGCACACACAAAGTAAGGTGTGTGTGTGTGTGTGTGTGTGTGTGTGTGTGTGTGTAAAAAGTGTGTGTGTGTCAGTGTGTGTGTGTCTGTGTGTGGGGCACAGTGTCAAATTACGCGCACGCACACAGAAGAGAAATGGAGATGTTGATTATAAGAGACGAGCACTAAGATGCAGCAGGGGACTCTTATTTTGACACGGGATGCAGCAGAGGAGACGATTACCCATAATTCCAGCAGCGCAAGAGAGAGAAAAATCATTGGCTCAGTTGTGATCACTTGCCGCTCGGTGTCAAAATAAGAGTCGGATGCGTGATACATGATACTCGGCGCTCGTAAGCTAATACTTGCTCGGTTTCCGAATAAAAATTTCTTAAAAATCTTTGCTCGGTTTGCGAAACACTCGTAAACCACATTATTTGCAATCCGAGGTTCCACTGTACATTTGTTCCAAAAGCGTATAAGAGTCGCTTTGTCAGACTTGAGAACAAATCCGACTTACGAGCATGATCCCAGAACGAAACTGGTGTGGAAGTCAGGGACAATCTGTAACTATCCTTTCACTAACTGTAAAGGCACCTGAATGTATTTTAAAAATGTTTTCTCACACTTTTTCTTTTTTTTTTGGTCTTCATCAGAGGAATGACATCGCCATGGCAATCACCAAATTCGATCAGTTTGACTTCCTCATCGACATTGTCCCGAGGGATGACCTCAAGCCACCCAAACGACAGGTGGGTCTTGAGGAAAAGCGTTTATTATTCATTTTAAAGAAGTTTCATCATAAAAATAAACAAACAGTTTGACATTAAAGTTAATTAATTAATTATTAAAAATAAACAGTTTGTATGATCATGAGAAAAAAGAGCTTTATGCAGAACCACTACTGGAGGCTTGGAGGTGCTGTAAACATCCTTGACTGGAAGCTTGAGGTGATACCAGTGAAGGCTTTCAGTCGGATGTTTGCAGCGTCCTGCTTCCACTGAGCGTCGCCGGAACACTGATACTAAATCGCCACCGATCATAACCTCCAGATCACAACACACTCCCCCCTGAGCGTTTCAGCCTCTCGAGGAGACACAGCAGTCGCAGGCCACAGCGCTCTTGTACCTCTGATTAGCACGGCTGATGTTATCAGGTGCGTCCTGGCGCTCCTGTCGCGTTTCTGTGTAAGCAGGTGTGTAAACATCCTACACTCTCAGCTGTGACATTACCAAGCTGGGAGAGGGGTGTTTACGCTCTTTCTTACGAAATATTCTTCGAGTTCCTGTTTTTAAAAATGGCACCTTTTTATTAATAATATGATAGCATTTGGTTTGCTTTGTTGGCTCTGTTTAGTTTATTTTGTTTGTTTGGATGCAGTGTACACAGCTGGGTGGAGTAAAGGGAAGTGTTGGTGATGACCAGCTGGTGGTGATGAGTAAAACCAGGGGAGGGCTAGTTTTGTGGATGTTGATTTTAGTTTTTTATGATTTAATTAATGACTGTTAATCCATCGTGAGTTTCAAGGTCTTGGACGTCACTGTGCTTTTTAGAGTTTTTACTTCTGTAAAATTTTACATTCAGTATTCAGTCATCAAATCATTTAATGGTTTTTAATATTATTTATATACCCATAACCTTTATATGAAACCTTTATACTGTATATTTTTAATATGAATATCTTGAATAACAAAAAATAAACTAAGCACAAAAAAGCCCATCTTAACAAATGAAAGTATTAGTCAGATGTTTCTATAATAAAGTAATTTTACTATTTAAAAAAATGTATTTCTTGAAAGATGCAAAATGATTTGCACAATGAAAAAAAGCAAGCAGAATTTCTTTTTACGATTGAAAACATGTAAACTTTGATTCAAGATATTTTTACTTGGTAAGGTATCACAGGCATAAATAAAGGGCAAAACTCATCACGATAAGTGGATTCATCCTAATGTCAGTGACATTTGCCCCTGAACTGTGATTCCAATGACATTGCTTAATTTATTTAAAATTTTTTCCCACAAGAGACGATGTTCAAGCTGACATTGGGGGTCATTTGTATATTGTTTGGAAAAAATGGTAGTGAATTAAAAATGATTGGAAAAAAATAAATGACTGTGTTTTTTTATTCCAGGTTAAACTTATTAAATTAGACGATACATTTTACTTCAGGGTAAATAATTGAGTCACGGACAGTATCACCGGATCATCATGGCAGGTGAAGTAGGGACAGTTTACAGCACATCGTCATATCACACACGTCTAGTGCAGCTCCTGTCCCACATGAAATCTCGCATTACTCCACCTAGCCCTTCCTATTAGTTATTTATTTGGGGTCAGCCTCTAGTGTTACAGAGTTTAAAATAATTTATGGAGATGTAACCCAGTGATAGGCTTTACCCTATATCACCGTATGTGTGTGTGTGTCTCTGTAGGAGGAGGTGCGTCAGTCGGTTGCCTCGACAGAGCCCGTGCAGTACTACTTCACGCTGGCGCAGCAGCCCGGCGCTGTACAGGTGCAGGGGCAGCAGCAAGGCCAGCAGGTAGCTGCACCCGCCACCGCCACCACCCTCCAACCAGGACAAATCATCATCGCCCAGCCACAGCAGGGCCAGGTAACACACGCACATAAAACCTTCCCCTTCCCGTATACACACTCAAAAATAACCTTGACTGTATCGCAAAACAAAACACAGTCACGGTTGCACAGGGTTCGGTAAAGATTACACAAACTGGCCGTTCCTGAAACTTTCCCATAGCAGTAAGGTACAAACCCACACTCGCACTTGAGACGAGTCCACTCCGATCACGCTTTAAAAGTGGACAGTTCACACTTTCCTGTCAAGCGAGACGTGCGCAACCCGGTCTCACCCCGGTGTAACATCAGTCCAGTCTCACAGTGCGAACTCTGTGCCTCTTCCCCTGTCGGTTTCTCTCTCTTTATTCACTTTGGTGTTATACACTTTCTTTTTGGCACTGCATCTGAGTCTCTTTCTCTCATACTCTCTTTCTCTCTTCCCCATTCTCACTTACACAGCCTCAGACAATTTGCTGATCCTTTTCACATCTCCTCCTTCTCTTCTTCCTTTCAGTCTTTGTCATCAACCTAATTCAGTTCTGTTCACTCGCCCCTCACCGTACCTTCCTCACCGTCCCTGTTTGTCCGAACTTTCACCTCGTGCCGTCTCGATCTCCCTTCTCTTCATTCAGGATCTTTTTCTCTCACACTCGGCTCTCTTTTTTTTTTAAGCGCCCGGCCCCTTAATCTCGGCTGCTGTTTCAGCACGTCCGATATCCGCTGAGTGGTCAGAGTTGCGAACAGCGCTTTCACACTCACCTTGTCAGGACTGCCAAGAAAGCAGGAAAGGGAGGGACGGAGAAGGGAAGTTAACACAAGTGCACAGTCAGTGAGCAATAGGGTGGGAAGAAAAAGAACAACAGGGGCTTGTTTCTAGAATTTTCCTAACAAGAGGCTGCGTGTGGAAAGTCTTTGATCTTTGAGTAAGCGCCGTTGTATACTGAAGCAGTTTTATTGCAGAATCAATTAGCGTGTATTTTTAAAAAGCTAAATACCAAGATCTCACGAGTTTTGCGTCAGCGGTCATGAGCTGCCAGACCGTAGTCCAGAGGCAGAAAAAAATGTACGCTGTCTGCGACTCAACTGTTCTAAATATTAACCCAAAAAGTGCCAGAGTCGATTCTCCCCTTCAGCTGATCCAGTTATGTTTGCCTTTTTTTTTTTACAACTATTTAGCCGAAGGTGGCGCTTCAGATCGGAGAATTAGCAAAAAACTAAAAAAAACGAAAGAAACGCATTCAGTCTTTGACAGATCTTGTCTGATACAGTAAAAAGACATGATATCATGGCTTCCTGACTATGAAAACAACATGCTTAAATCCAAATAGACCAAAAAGTATGCTTCCTCCCCCCTTTCTCTCTCTCTCTCTCTCTCTCTCTCTCTCTCTCTCTCTCTCTCTCTCGTGACACTTATGATGAATGAGATCCTTTTAACTATGATCTGTCAGGAATTCACTTCTGAAATAAATATAATTTAATAAAAGGGAGCGCAGAACATGCAGCTGTTTTTATGTGTGCTGGTTGTAGTCTGTTGCTGTGGCTTTGACCCTGAGGATGGAGCGAGAGAGATACCATGCTTTATTCTAGTCTTGCCACTACAATTGTGCCAAGTGCACCACTTTAATCAGAATAGCTGTTATTCATCAGCGTACGAATGCCTTTTTTTTTTTTTTTTTTTTTGTCATGTTCATGTTTTTTTTATTCTTTTTTTCAATGCCAGCTTTGCATCAGGATTTTTTTGTTTTTTGTTCTGTTTTGTTCCTGCTTCTTATGCTCACTTGCCCGTTTGCTTTGCATGTGCTTATTGCCTGAACAAGCTTTTCTGTCTCATGCCATCTCTCCTTCTCTTCTTCCTTTCTTGGCATGTGTTCATCCTCAGGTGTTGCAGGGGACCAGCATGCAGCAGCTACAGCAGGTGCAGGTAGCTCAGTCACAGGCTACCCCTATCACGGTAAACTATTCAGACCCAAAAGGGGAAAAACCTTTCATCTCCCTAATTGTAGCTACCTGCGGGGTTTTTTTTTTTTTTTTTTTTAATCAAGGCTCATGCTTTCTTGACTCCTTAATTAATGTGTAAAGATCTTAAATGTATTACGGTATGCCGCTGAAATATACAGGACTGAAACGAATAGACGAACATGTTTCACCTCGTCCGGTCACACAGATTCTCAACCCGGATTCCCTGAACAAAGGTCGCTGCTGCAGACTCCTACAAAAGGCTGTTCTTGGCGGATTTTCACACTTGAACACTTAAAATTTTCCACAACTAGGCATCCGGCAGTGTGTAAGATTGGGAGAATGGGACGGGTATGCGAAAGAATTGTTGTGCCACTTTTTTCAAACTCTCTCACCATTTACGATCACTTGCGTATGAGCGGAAATAATACTTAACTATTAGTACTTTTTTCCTCCGTCGAGAGACTTATTTACAACAACAAACGCACAACACGACTTCCTTTTCACTACCGGGAAGATGTACGGCTGGAGTTTTACCCCGTTGACAAACGCAAATGCTCGCCCGAGATTTGCGCGAGTTCCAGTACTGTATATTTTGCTGCATACCGTATCCAAGATTAATAGGAATGCACTGACCCAATGCAGCGTATTGATAGAATGTTGATATGGACTCAGTGCTCAGGTATCAGATTGGATTCAGTGGTAGTCATTGTCTCATTTGTATCACCAAATATTGCGTCACAAACCTCATTAGTGCGATCTTTATATCATAGATATTATTTTAAAAAGACACCCTCATATCACATCATTGTAAACCAGTGCGTTAATCATAAACACCTGTATCCATAATGATTCCCCTCACGGTCACCTGACGGAGGTCATCTCAAGCAGATGATTCCAGGCTGTCGAATAATTCGCTCTTATGTATCAGGTGTCCTCCTCTGATCGCCTTTCACGCCTAGGTGATTAACCGCACCAGGTTTTCTCTGCTCGCCGCAGGAGGTCAGAGGTCACAGACTCGCCCCACTTCTCTTTCCTATTGCTCGGATCAGTTTCTTGTGGTTCTTTGAGGGCTGTCTAGAACAGTGTGTGTATGGGGGGTGATCCGAGGTATGTTTGTAAGCTTTAGTATCACTCCTGAAAGAAAACCACCAGACAAGATTCTCTTGCACAGGGCACCAAAAAAAAAAAAAAGTAACTTCCTCAGACACTTAAAACTTCACTGCCCCCTTTCTTTTTTTTGCTCTTTCTTTTTTTTGTGTGTTAGAGCGCTCCGGTGACCATGCAGGTGGGTGAAGGTCAGCAGGTGCAGATAGTTCAGGCGGCTGCGCAGGGTCAAGCTCAGGCCCAGGCAGCACAACCTGCGGGACAGACCATGCAGGTCATGCAGCAGATCATCACCAACACAGGAGAGATTCAGCAGATCCCTGTAAGATCCTATCCTTCTCAAGTGTCTTTAAACCGTGTTTGCCGTCCAAGTATCACGTTATAAAGTTTTTTAAGAGAATTATTCCGCGAATGATTTACAGAATAAAAAGAAAAATCATTAGCGAGTCATTATGAGAGGGGAAATGCATCCAAGTGTCTCCGATAACGTCTTTTGGTTTGAATTATTATGCATTCTTTTCCCTCAGTCAGATGCTTCTGTGACGTCTCTACATGTAATTTTTACGCAGTGTAAGAGTTCTCATCTAATTCAGCCAGAATGAAATCAGAAACCATTTTATTTAGAAAACTTTTTTTTTCCTTTATAAGCTGTGAATCCTTTGCAGACAATGTAGGAAATAAATGAAGACAGGATTTTAAAACTAATTGTGATGGTTGTATGTTCGAATAAGAGGTCATGCATGGGATATTTTCAATCAGGATGTGTAATTTCTTTTAAATGGTGGCTTAGATTTTGTTTAAAAATGTAGTTAAATGATCAACAAACGTCATAACCGAACGTTTAGTCACTCGTTATGGTAACTACGTTAATACTAATAACCACTGCTCATACGTGAATATGGGAAGTTTATACTTTGTGTATAAGATTGTGTGTGAAGTACAAGTAAACGGGTTTAGAGGGCATGGAAAGATTTTGAGTTTGGAGAGGAGAAAAAAAAACCTTGTCTCCTCCTTGTGGCGGTGTTCCCGCAGGTGCAGCTAAACACCGGAGGCCTGCAGTACATCCGCCTGGCTCAGCCAGTTTCAGGAGCTCAAGTCGTCCAGGGACAAATACAGACGCTCACAGCCAACGCTCAGCAGGTACAACACAAGAGAGATTCATATTAAATGGCAGCCACAGTAGTATTTATGAGAATAACTGCATTGATTTATCGTTTGTGGTGTTTATTGTATTATATGTTTTGTATTAGTGCCGATACCTTGGACGGAACAGAGCATTTTGCAGTGCGTTTACGTTTTTCTCGGGTTAGAACACACATACAGACATGACGTGTACTTTTTTGCTTTATCTCTTGGCAGGTGTCACAGACTGAAGTGCAACAAGGGCAACAGCAATTCAACCAGTTCACTGATGGTCAGGTAAGGTTCAGAGTCACACGGGTGCACCAACTCGCTCTCTTTCACAATATTATACCTAGTTGTTCCACTTTGTATTTTTTTATCTTTGTTTGCTAATTTCTTGATAATCACTGTTTTGTGTCATTATGCTTCGCTTATCATCACTTTATTATTTCTTTTCCAATTTTTTATTGTTATCATTTTGCTAAGTACCAGTTAGTTCTAGTGAAAGACACAAGTGGTGTCAAACACCCAAAATAAAGCGAAGGGGTGTTAATGCTCTAATCATAGTGAGAATATCAGATCCTCTCACTTATACTTGTGAGATTATAATGACTACCACTGATGTTCCAGCGTGCACATGTCCAAAATATCATTTCTTTCGGAATGAAGAGTTAAGATTGTTCCAAAGTGTAAGGTCATAGTTCACAAATGCCCAGTGGCTCATTTAATTTTAGCAGTTAAATGTCATCTTAAAGACCTTAGGAAATTACAAAAAGACAGCAGCTCACAAATTACCGCTCAAAAGTTTTGGATCATTTTCTAACTTTGTGATCGTTCCTGATTTTTTATTTCTTTTTACACTGTAAATCAATGCTGAAGGCGTTTATCCAAAATATACAATAATCGCTTTTGAACAGTTGATAATGAGATGTGTCTGCTCTGTCAATCCTTCATAACGGCTCTAATCTGAGCTGCCGTTTGTTAATTGGTGATTTCTGAGGGTGGTAAGTCTAAATGAACAACTTCTCTGCAGCAGAGATAAGTTTTGAAAGTCTTGCCTCTGTGGGACGGTCTTCATTAGAGACAGTTTCATCATGGTGCTTGATGGGTTTAGCAAACGCACTCGACACAATACTGTTCTTGCAAGAACTGATCCTGAACAGCTGACCTTCATGTCTTAAAATAATAACTGACTGTTAATGTTATTGTTACATATTTACCCAATGCCGTATGTGTTATTTCATAGTTTTGAAATCCCCAGTATTGTTTTAGGATGCAGAAAATAAATCAGTAAACAAAAACAAAGAAATTTGCAAATGATCCCAAACTTTTGAGCCGTACTGTGTATTGAGGAGCTTCTCCGTCAAATAACAGCATCAAGCCAGTTTAGATTAATTAACATGTCTAGTCATTACTGGTTACAATCATGTTAGTTTGACTTTATTGACTATTGTGTTTTATCAACCAGTAGCCTTCAACTGTGTGTTGTTAATATAGAACTGAAACGAGTCATTAAAATGCTGAATTAAATCACCAATGGAAAGCACATAGAGTGAAAATAAAATAAACGAGACCAAGATTGGATCCCTGAGGCACTCCACAGGTAAGGGCTTTAGTAGTAGAGGTCCCTTTATTCCCAAGAGTAAAATGCCAGTATCTCAGCTAAACGTTTTTGAGTCAAAATACAAAATACCTACATACTCTCCTAAATCTCTTAATCAACTTCTAAAACAGAGTTTTCAACAGAGGTATTCATGTAATACTCCAGTCTGTCCAATATGTTTGCTTAAAGTGAATCTTATTTCATAGTAAGATTTCTTTTTTAATTAACGTAATTAAAGGTGCACTGATCAATCATCCAGTGACCAGAATTAGCCAGTTTTCAACTCGATCATTCATGATCACGTGAGTGGATTATTAATTCAAGATTGTGAGGGAGAGGGCGATGGGTACCTTGCACGCTCATGTCAATATTGTGAGAGATTGTCATGTAACAATATGTTTTACAATGAACATAAAGTTTACCCTACAATTAAATTTATAAGAAAGAAAATTAGAATTTAGCAGGTCAGATTTTGTTAGAATATTGGCCAGGAAAATTGCATCTCTACATATAATGATTGCTTCCTCGTTGGATCAAGAGGCTAAACACAGGCTAGCATAAAGTCGTCTGCAGTATAACCTGAAGTTAAAGATCCATTTACAATAGGCTGCAGATGAGCAGGAAAATGAGCAGGGATTATGATGCAACACCTAGAAGAACAGTTGAAATGCTTGCACTCGGGACTGAGTCAGGGAGATTGAACGGCTATTATGTTCAAACCCCATGGCCCAGTGTGTGGGAAAGAACAGCACGGGATAATAAAGACCTAACAAACACTACGTTGTTGTTGTTATTATTATTATTACTTATTATTATTATTATTATTATTAAGTCTTTATTTGTCGCATATACATTACTGCACAGTGACGGCCAGCAGGTGGATTTGGGGCGTGAACCGGCAACCTTCTGATTAGTAACTCAGTGCCTTAACCCTTTGAGAACCCACTGCCATTATTATTATTATTATTATTATCACCATCAGTGTTTACTCCGTTAGTGTTATCATGGTTTTAAAAAGGAATCAGAAAATTGCACATAATTCAATGCATGCATTCAGAAATGTTTCATGGGCAATATGCCGTTTCAGCCGAAGACATGGTTTGCCTGCAAATAGATTTTTTTTTTATTCATGCATTCGTAGTAATGTGTGTATGATACACAGGACACAGCTTGAAGCCTTTCTGCATATCGATCGAACATCATTGACCTTTATTTATGCGAACTCTTGCATATACCTGTCTGACTGTAAAATACTGCAATTACAACTTTGTCATGAGAAGTGTTTGCGCGAGCAGGCCATCCTAAGAAGTAGGCTAGGGAAGAGTGTTTTGGGCTTGAAGAGAGTTTGAGAATAAAGAAGCTGTTT
>JAAGKR010014901.1:0-10775 GCA_011419295.1 Clarias macrocephalus
TTGAATTAATATTGACTACAATAATAATTTAAATGAGTAACTAGTTTACTAGCCCGAGCTAATGCTGCCTCTGATTTTATTCCAGTTTACTTGTTCAGTTGATCCTTTTCACTTGGCTCGGGTATAGAAGGGGAGAGACGCTGGTCAACATCATCACTGACCCTGAGGCTGCTGGATCCAGACTCGCTGTCCCTGACCGTAATGTCAGAGCTGTCAGAGCCTGTGGAACTGCGAAAGGCAAAATCTGCTGATCTGAAGAATTTCACAGCATCTGCTTTTAAAGCTTTTTCTTCTTGTCGCATAAACTTTCAGCTCCACCTTTTTATATTTTCATCCATGGCAATTATTAATTATTTGCTGTATCGAAAAAGGATCCATATATCTCCCTCTGTAAATTAAAAGTTAAAGGGGGCGTGTTTCAGAACAGGTCATGGAACAGGATCACAACACATTCACATTCACACACACTGTGCCGCTTTGCGTCGGATAGCTGAGGGGAAAAAAGAGCTCAGAGCCAACAACAGCGTTCAGCACAAAACCTTTATCAGCCTTTTTCAGCGTCACAAAATTATAATACAAAACAGAAAGTAAAAGTATAGAAAAGGGTAAAACAATAGAGCATTTCGGGGAGGAGCAGCACAACTCAGCTCCTACTCCGTTCTCTCCCCCGCAGCGCGCACACACCACCTCACGCGCACACCTCCTCACGCGCACACCTCTGCAGCAACTCTTAAAGGGTAACATACTGTACATACATAATACAACATAGTAGTGGCCGTTACAAAACACACGCTCTTTGTCGGCGGCGACCGTACGATCAACGCACTCAGCTATCTGCGTAAAAGAGATATGCAATATTATGGTTTCCCTCATTTTTACAATAAATTTACGTACTGACTGGACCGGCACGCATTAGCCAGCGGCCCACCGGGAAAACGCCCGGAGCTCCAGATAGCCAGTCCGCCTCTGCCTAGCACGATGTTACTAGCTGTAGCGGCGGTCCGCGGAGCAGGTATCCAGGGAAACTAATTGATGTTAAAGGATCAGCCAATAGGCGCGTAGGACCAACCCACTGGCACTGATTGACAGAACGACTCATTCTGCTGAAAAGTCGCATTATAAAATAAATAGGCCATCAGGAAAAACGGGATTTTGAAATAAATACTGACTTTGAAAAAATTACATTTTGGAGTAAAAACAGCCGAAATAAAATGCCTCTGCAATAATCTCTGTTATTGGGACAAATAATGACCATGAAATATTATTTCATAATAATAAGTAAACTTATATAGCAGAGAGCAACATTTTTCACAATAATAAGCTTTTTTTTTTTCAAAATGTGTTGCATTATTTCACAATATCATTCTCATATTACATATATGTGTCTTATTTATTCATAGAGTTATTTATTTCATCATGTCCTATTTATTTATTTAATTTTGAACACTTTGGAGTTCCATACCCTACTGCTGAAATATTTTCACAGCAAAATCAATTGTGTTCCAAGAATAATTATACAGTATGAAATATAGCAGTTCTGTTATTTAAAAAATTATTATAATAATAATAATAATAATAATAATAATAATAATAATAATAATAATAATAATAATAATAATAATAATAATAATAGATAAAATTATGTAGTTTCTAAACCATACACAAACACGCCAAATATGCTTTTTGTACTCATTGGTATTGAATGAAATACTCTGTGTCAGTGATGGCAATGTGGTTGCTAATTATTTATTTTTATTCAGAAAAAGAATGTTCACTGCTGTGACTGGGTTGAGACAGTTTCTTTCCTTAAACACAACCTCAACCACCCTAGAGAACTCGAACTCACACAAGTGAGGATCCAAATTTACCATTGATAACTGATATAGCTGAGGATACAGATGTCTGCTCCAGTAGTCGAGTCTATCTCCAGTTCTTACAATGTTTGTCTCAGCCAAATAACAGTAAACATAATGCACCCTCAACTGTACAATAATCTTTTAATAAACAATTCACTTTTAATTGAATAAATATCGAACATGAACAAGAATACAAATAATTATTATGTAGACAAAGTTAAAACCAGGAATTAACCATTAAGGCATGCATAGGAGAAGTCATAGGTTTATTTGAAGCGTCCATTTTAAAAGATTTCTCCCACAGGATGCTATTTCTTATTTCTGTACAGGCTAAGAACTAATAAAAATGGCACGATAAGCACTGATTATTATTTTATATCACTATCACTAATAACCCTAACACTACAAATCACACTCATGTGGATAATTTCCATACGCGCAAACCAAATTAGCATCAATAAAGCCACAAAGTGAAAATTAAAAACATTCACATAAATTGAGGTCTGGTTTATCAGTCACACTCAAAAGAAATTAATAATGGTGTAGTTTATTAAGTATTTGCATCCTTTTGATTTTATAAAAAAAATATGTAGTCAGTTTCTTTACAAAACTATTAGACTTAATCAGTTAAAGTATGAATTTAGTTTAAATGTCTGTGGAACAAGATCCAATTAGTTAAATTTTATGAGACTTATTTACATAAAAATCTCGGCAAATGGAATCGTTTAGAAGTGGAAATGAAGCTGTTCCACACTCCAGTCAGTAGAGGGCGACAACAGCAGGAGCAGCAACACTTTCATAGCATTTTACACTGGATCAAGCTGGATTGTGACCTCATTGTAAGGTAAGTTCCATCTGTAGTCATCCTTCATAATCTGTTGGTTTCTGCGTATGTAAATGTTTTATTAGTAGTATTACACTAATATCAATGCAATAACTACAGTATAACATTTTTTGTCTACTGCACTAGCTAGCTAACTTGCACATGGACTTAATAAATATAAGCTAACTTTAGCCACTTAGCATTTTTCGCATGAGCCAATATTAGACATTTTACTAATTAAAACGTATAGGGATGTTTATTTATTTATTTTTTCCCTGTATTTTATATTTACTGATGATACTCAACCAGAATAATGGTTTTACCGCCGAGTGTCAGGGTGACGACATTAGTGTGTTTGCTAGCTTTTCTCGCTAAGTGGCGCTATCACCATAGTCTATAGACTCAGTTCATTCTCTCAAGGATTAATGAACCACAGCTCATGTGGTAGAAGATAAATTCAAATGAAACATTAAACGAATTCACAAATTACAGCACAAAGTTAGAATTGAAATTAAATGTAGGCGTTTCTTATTTCCATTGAATTTTATCAAAGTAAACTTTAACACATTAGCTTTTAGATTTTATCATCTGTGTGTAAACTTGCCTCACAGATGTGAAAAATATAAACCGGCTCAACATCCCGGAGCCCAAACCTTATTTAAATTTCATTTTTAAATGAACAAATTTTGTAAGTAGCACACACAAAAAAAAAAAAATAAATATTTAGACTATAAAAAATTATCTGCATCTATTTTTAGGTGTGCCAGCTGCCACTGTTCTTATATGGCTGGTAAATCGTTTAGTGACAAGCCTGTAAATTTCCATGTAAAACAGGTACATCTGTATGATTAAATTGTGTAACTGTATGTATCATGAGCTATTGATCAGTGATTCATGTAATGACTCTGTTCAGGTGTCAGTAAATGCTAATTGCAGTTAAAGCGGGCAGTTGGATGTGCTAATGACGTTTGGTTTGCTTTTCAGGAGGTGCCACTCTTTGTGATCTGTATGTGTGTGTGGGGGTGTGTGTGGTGTCACCGTGTACTCTAAATACTGAAACAAGTTTAATACTAATTCTGAGCGTATTCTGCGTATTCAGAGAAATGCTCCCCTGTGTGAGAGGTTGTGTGCGGACCACTGAGCTTCTAAAGATTTTTTTTTAATCCCTGCAGTGGAAGAGGCGGGAATTTCTTTACCATAACCTGTGTTGTATTGTTTTTAATCGCTCTATATACAACACATGATGTCTTGATGCTCATTCCAGGACCTGATTTGAGTTATCTTAAAGTGGGGCAGGGCGCATTTTTGGTTTTCTCCCTTTAGATGTGAACAGCTAAAACATGTTCACACCTGTGGAAGTGCGTATTATTTGCATTTGAATGTTGTCTCACATTGTAAAGCACACATAGTAACACTAAAACTGTAAATATAGAAATAAATGGAAAAAATTTACTTTCAGAATAAAGTTTGATGTCTTTGAATGTAACATTTTAATATACACTCTCAAAACTTCTGGGTTACAAAACAACCCAACCTTAACCCAGCCGCCATTATTGGACAGAACATGCCCTGTTGTTTTGACCCAAGTGCTGGGTTTAACCATTTAACCCAAAATTCTGAGCTGTTCATTTGACCCAACCAGTGGGTTAAACTGACACTCTTGCTGGGTTGACACATTCCATTTGATTTAGTAGATAGAACCATTTTTTTTTTTTTAAAGTCCCAACATGTACACAACTTCACATAATGTAAATAGACCATAGGTCGCAGATTAGGAAAATACAATTAGCTCAATTTTGACAAAAATGTCAGACAGAACTATATAATCCCAAGATGACTTTTTTTATTGCAAAATAAATGCCCCATAAACACTCTCTTTAAAACATTAAAACTAAGAGGCCCCTGTAAATCTGATTTTAACTGCATTTTTTTTTTGCATTTAATGCAATGTTTAAACACTTTTTATATAGAAAGTTTTCAATAAAAATCTTATAATGACCACATGACATCAAACATTCCCCATCTTAGTATTTTAACTATTAGTTATTTAACTATTAATTTAACTAATACTATTTTATTTACTTTAAATGGCGTGTCCCTCGCTTCATAGGTGAAGAATCCAGAAAGTCAGTTTCTCAGTTCCAAAGAACGGACTTGACTTGAAAGTGCACACTAGTGTTTGAGTACACCGCTTATATTGCAAATGAAACGCAGAGTCATACAGCAGCGATATATTATACCATAACCTTATTATTCCAAAGATTGCCTGTTAGAAATACTCAAAATAAAATACATCCACTGTTTTAACCACTACGGAGACGTCACAGCCAGCGGTAGTTTTTAATCAGGCTGTGTTGGGCGCCTACATGAGCGCGGAGCATCTGTATTGCCCGACCTGGAGCTTGGAGATGGAGGTTTTAAGTTGAACACACACATGCATTCTTGTCTAAACAACGCTTAAAACTACACTTTGTGACACAATAACAGTAAAATTTCAAACATTTTGCAGGCTGCCATTTGAGAAACCAGAGAATAAAGATTAAACCAGTTATTGGGTCAAAATAACCCAACCAGGTGTTCATTTGTAAATGACCCACTACATCTCATTTGACTCAGCATAAACAACCCAACAATGTGTTTACAGAAACAACCCAGCATTTTTAGAGTAATAAAAAAAAATAAACAGACACAAATAGAAATCGGCTATATAGTAGTTCATTCATTTATTTATTTTACAAATAAAATTGTCAGCTAGTGAACTTGATCGTCTGTCTAAACAACAGTTAACATTTTTTGACTCATTATTGTACAGTAAATGTAAATAGCTCTGGTTCAGATTTTTCATGTTGTTGTATAAAGTACTTGGATGTGGAAATTATCATCGCTGTAGTATTTCTTTGACACAAGATATTATGACTTTATGACTTAAGCTCTACTTATATTTGAAAACAAAGGCAGCAAATGCAGCCGATTGCCAAATGTCCCTTTGAACCACGTAGCGGTCATTTCACAAATTACTTTGAAATGCGACTGATTTATTTTGGCAGCTGTTGTTTTGCCGCGGCGGTAATAGGCATTCTGGTTGACTACCTCCTGTACATCCCTATTTTTTTGATAAATAGGATGGTGACCCAGGTGCATTGTGTAAATCCAAAAAAAATGTTGTGATTGGTGGGGTAACTCTGTAAAGATTCAAATCGCAAAATGGTTTTAAACTATAACTAAACCTGCAAAATGATGTGATTTGAAATATGTTTGGTACATGGATCATGATTATTAAATCACAAGTAATGTGGCACACTGCACAGCCAGGGGCTGTTGTATGAGGCGCCGTATACTTTAGGGCTTAAATTAAACTTCACTCATGCACACACACATGATGCACTTCCATACACACACGTGAAACAGTCACACACACTATTAAGTGCTCAAACAAATATATATGAAATGTGCGCACAAACACACATGCACGCACCTTTGAGACATGCACAAACACACAAACTTAAAATAGATGTGTGTGCGCAGAGAGTCCGTGTCTGTTTGTGCGCATCTCATTACTTTACAATATATGAATATCACTGTGACTGGTATTGACACAACTCCTTCTCTTTATTTACTTGCACAGGCGACCACGGGCATCTCTGTCAATCAGGTAGTGGGTGCAGGACCTGAAGATGAACTTACAGATGTTGGTGTGATACTTGAGGGTGTGGACACTGTACATGGATGTGTGATGCTTTTGGACTTGTTTATGTATTTAACCTGAACTCCCCAAAGGAACTCAAGTGAACATTTAAAGTGTTGCAGAAAATCCTGATGGAACTAGAGAGTATCAAACTGTCACCTAAAGTCCAATGAAAATTAAGGTGGTTCAGTGAT
Organism: Clarias macrocephalus; assembly: GCA_011419295.1. Classification (NCBI taxonomy): domain Eukaryota; kingdom Metazoa; phylum Chordata; class Actinopteri; order Siluriformes; family Clariidae; genus Clarias; species Clarias macrocephalus. The sequence continues at coordinate 6,559 of JAAGKR010014901.1, forward strand.
CAAGTAACAAACATTTCCTTCTTCAAAGCAAGTGGGTTGACTTGTTCCAAATGTCTGTGCTTTGTACTGTTTAAGTGAACTTCAATATTTAAAAGTTGCATTTAGTTATTTGTGGTTTTAGTTATTTTATATTAACTGTGTGTAACAGGTATAGAAACCTGTTGAAGTTTAATGCAAAATTGTTTGAATTTACACAAAATTGTTAATTTCAATACCTGATATCAGTGCGTATCTGAGATGTCCCTTTCCCTTTAAAATTCTGTGATGTTAACTAAAGCCAGCACAACTTCCTGTCTTGTCCCCTCCTCTTCCCTTTTCCCTGATGAACCTGTATGGAAGAGGTACGTCATTTTTGTCTCCTGATATCCAATTTAATCTTTATTTTTATTATTCATTTTATGTTTATATTTTCATTCCAATCCGTGTGTATAATGTTATTTCACATGATTATTTTCTACCTTTTAAAAAAAAAATTTAGTTTTATTAATAATTATGGCTTAAGCATGTGCAAATCAAGCACATGATGTATATCATTTATTTTATAGAGAAATCAAGGGCAAATCAAACTCAGGCTGTTTATTTTATGTGTCAGGTATGTTAAAGTTTTTGTACTTTTAATTGTTAACTTTATTCACAAATGTTGAATTATTCTTGCCGTTATTCTCTGCCCTTTTCCCTGATGAACCTGTATGGAAGAGAGAAATCAAGGGCAAATCAAACTTTTATGTGTCAGATTAAAGGCTGCCAGTGAACCGCCACCTGTGTCTAATTCACACAACGGAGAGTTCAGTTTTAACTGGAGTGACCGGTTACACGTGGTGCCGTGACCCTTTGGATTTCACATGATCGGCTGCTCGCCGCTCACCGGAAGTGCTGCTTCGATAAACTGCGCATGCGCTGCGCGTTGCTTCAGGGCCGTCGGAGGAGTGTTCCGCCAGTTGCAGAGGCCGCCTCGCGTTTTTGTCTCGTCTCCTGATTTCATCTCGTCCAGTGCTCATCATTGGATGTTTTCGCTCGAACACTTAGACTCAATGAGGTATGGTGGAAAGCTGTTTTGGCTTTTATCGGTAGTTATTCAGCATCTTTGCGTCTTTGAAAGGCATTGAACTGTTTAGCAGCACATTCAACGCGACTAAGTTTGCTAACTGTTTTCGTGCTGCTGCACGTTCATTATTGATTTTTTACGTTTTTGTACGGTGCTCACGCTGCCGTTTTAGTGATTGTCGCGTGTGGATTTTTTATTTTTTTTTCCTACTCTGTACAGCATTGTACTAAACGTTTAATTATTTTATAAAAGTCCTAGTGCATGGGTGTTTCTGCAGAGTGCACATACATTCATTTATGTAAGGTTGTGATTCAATTTTTTTATTTTTTTCCCTGTTTTTTTTTTCCAGACCGTTATTACATTTCTCTTTGTGATCTCTACTTTAATTAAGTCATGTTTGAGGACACTGTCAGTCAGGATAATTTTAGCCCTCTGCGACAGCCCTGTGCTGTGTTCTCAGTAGGTAGGGGTAGAGGGACTATACTCCATCGTACAGAGAACTTGTCTGAAGTTTCACCTCTATGTTTTGGTAGGGGTAGATCTTTCTTTAATGCTGAAACTGACCAAGCACATGCATCTGATTCAGCTATTGGTGCCTCTGTAAGCCAACTGCTTGTTCCACTCCTTTTACATGCCCAAATACTGGTCATGTTATTACTGAGTCCTTAGGGGGTATTATTTCTGATTTGGCACAGAAAATTGGTGAGAGCATTTCAACCAGTCTAAATCTAACACAACAGCCAACCTTCATGCAGTCCATGTCAAATGTACAGCATTCTAGTGGATGTGTTGATGCTTCTAAGCTGAAAGTTATTGTGCAACATGATGTTACGCCGCCACCATTCTTCAGAGGTGATAAAAGTGATTCATGTACTGTGCATGAATGGGAAGACATGATGCGCACTTATCTGAGCAGTAGGAAATGTGTTGATGATGCTGAGGCCTGTGATTTTATTTTAGCTAGGTTAGCGGGAAAAGCGAGGGATGTAGTTAGTGTCCTTGTGTAGCCTTCCTGGACCAACTGCTGCAGTGCGCACTAGCACAGTGTTTGATATTCTAAAGCATAATTTCAGCGTGTTAGTGTATTCAAATATGCCTATGGCTGATTTTTACAAAACACTTCCCAAAGTGGATGAGAGTCCAATGGACTATTGGATAAGGCTGAATAAGGCAATTGATGTGGCTGATGAGTATTTGCGTGGGCGGAACAAATGTGTTGAAGACCCAGCAGCTGAAGCTGTTATGATGTTTGTCTCTCACTGTCCAGATCCTGGACTTGCCTTGTCTTTTCAGTTCAAGCCTGCTGAGTGCGGCCGAGGTTCAAGAGCAGCTAGATTGTCACCGTAGGGACTTGAAAAGAGCTTTTATTAGAACTCAACGCTACCCACCTGTGTCTGCTTGTCATCAGAATACTGTGACGGTCTGTGATGATCCAGTATCCAGTCCCCCGAAACAACCTGAGCTCCCGTTAGGTCAGCCACTAAGTTCCATTGTTCAGCTAAACCCCAATGCTGCCCCTTTTGTTTCAAATTTCGATGCACAGCAACTGGTTGACATGATGGGTAAAGTTTTAGCACTATGTACTGCCTCACTGTCAGTCTCAAAGCTCAATGTTAGTCCAGCATGTAGAGTGTGTCAGTCTAAGGAGCACACAACTTATACTCACTGTATGCGCCAGAGGCTTTGTCGTAGCTGCCTCAGACCTGGACACTTTAAGAGTAATTGTACCAGGGCAGCAGACCCTGAACTACTTCCTCCTCCCACACAGTTAAACTAAACAGCCCATGCGCGGAGGGGGTTAGCGTGGGCGGTGGCGAACTTCCCCTAAAAGATGCGTTTGACCCACAAGAAGTTTTTGTGAATAGTTGTAGGTTGTTGTCACCTGACAAAACAGTGTTGTATGTGGGATCTCAGAAAATTGATGGAGCTAGTGATCTCTTTTATGTTTCTGTGACTGTCAGTGGTCAGTCTGTACTTAAAGGGTTGCTTGATTCTGGCAGTATGGCTTGCACCCTGAGTACAGAAGGTGAATCCAAATTACGTGCTGATGGTGTTCTCCCACAGCCCTCAGTGATTCCCAGTAACATGGTCCTAGTTGGCTGTGGTGGTCTTACTGTTCATCCTAAATGCACATATGACCTGGAAATCGAGGTATATGGGCTTAAGTTCATTGTACCTACTTTGGTAGTACCTGGACAGAAGGATGAGTTCATTATCGGCAGTAATGTTATCAAACATGTTATTCGGAAGATGAAGAATGAAAAGAAATACTGGGAGCTAATTTCCAGTCAAAGCGGCAACTCTGAGTGTCAGGAATTTCTTGAGCTATTAAGCTGTACTTCTCGTTGGTCTGGCTCAACTCGACCTGAAAAACTTGGCTCTGTTAAGCTTCGTCAGGCAGTTACTTTGCTTCCCGGGTGTGAGCTCCTTGTCTGGGGAAAATTGCCTGGTAACACTCGTATTTCCCTTGGTAGCACCGTCATTGTTGAACCCACCACGTCGCGTTCAGCACACCCTCATGTTCTTGTTGGGCGTGTGGTGTCTCCTTTGTGGGGCGATCGATGCGTGCCAGTGAAAATACTAAATCCCACCCAGTCTCCAATAACTCCTTGTCGTAACACCAAGCTGGCTGATGTGTCCCCTTGTTTGGCGGTGGAGGATGTTACTGTCACACAAGGTCTGTGCAGATCTCACAATGTGACTGATTCAACTTTCACCAAGCCCTTTCCATCTGTAGACCCAATTCAATTACTGCGCGAGTAGGGTTTGGAGGACATTGATATTGATGGGTGTGAGGTCTCAAAGTCATGTAAGGAAGAGTTGGCAAGTCTCATTGTGTCCTATTGTGATGTTTTCTCTAGAGACAGGCTTGACTGGAGAGGCGAAAGATTTTGTCCACAGGATCCATCTGTGTGATGAGCGTCCTTTTCGTCTACCCTATCGCAGAATTTCTCCTGCCCATTACCACAAGTTAAAAGAGGTTCTTTCTGACATGGAGGAGAAAGGGATCATTAGTAAGTCCATCAGTGAGTACGTGTCTCCCTTGGTTATGGTCTGGAAGAAAGATGGCTCTTTAAGGGTTTGTACTGACTTTCGCTGGCTTAATGCGAAGACTATCAAGGATGCTCATCCTTTGCCTCATCAGGCAGATTGCCTAGCTGCTCTTGGCGGC
>JAAGKR010014902.1:0-10772 GCA_011419295.1 Clarias macrocephalus
ACTCTTTTGCTCTCTCCTCTTCTCTCTATTCTCCTCTCTCTCTCTCTCTCTCTCTCTCTCTCCCTCTCTCTTTTTCCCTTCCCCCCGCCTCTCTGTCGAGCTATACCTGTCGCTCCTAAGCTGCCAGTGATCCAGACCTCTCTGCCTTCTGGACCTGTCTGACTTGTTCTGGTGTCCTGCTTCTGGTTGGAGATCTCATCTCATGGACAACCCGTGTGGTCTGCTTAGGATGTGTGTGGTCATTGGGAACGGTTCCACTTTTCTGCGAAGGCGGGCCTGGCCTTAGCTTATGCTGACAGCTGTTCTCTGAGGACTTTTGACGGCAGTTACTCAATAGTTCAGGGCTAGAGTGTCCTGCAATCTACGTGAGCCTCCAATAATGAACTGGGCTCTATATTAACTTAAATTATTCCAGCCGTCTAACACACAGTGTAACTGCACATCAATCCCTGTTTTTCGTTATCACCCAAATGAGGACATGTTCTGGTTGAGTCTGGTTCTCCTCTAGGATTCTCCCTACTGCCATCTCTGGGAATTTTTCCTTGCCAATGTCGCCATCGTCCACAGCTTGCTCTTCAGGGACAATCTTATCATTTTGATTCATACAAGTTCACATTTCATACAAACTTAAATTATTTACAAATATTTTTTTTATTGAGTAAAGCTGCTTTGCGACAATGTCAAGTGTTAAACTCATTATTATGCAGTAAATGCCAATAGCTCTGGTTCTGATTTTTCATGTTTGGTGTTTAGAGTACAATCGCTGTAGTATTTCTTCAATACAACATATTGTTATGACTTTTTTATGACTTAAGCTCTAATTACTGTATATTTGAAATTGCAGCAAATGAAAATGTCACTTTGCACCGCCTGGCAGTCATTTCATGAATAATAAGAAATGCTACTGATTTATTTTGGCTGCTGTCGTTTTGTCGTGGTGCTGAGCATGGTGGTAATACGCATTCTCATTGACTACATACTGTATCTCTTCGTGCACTCTTAAGTCTAAGGATTGTTATAATTAGCCTGTGGTTTAATTACCTGTGGTTTAGTTTAATTAATTATAGTTAATTTAATTCCAAATAACCTTTTTTCCTGGAAAATCTGATTGACTTACTAAAATATTACTCTAGCATCTAATTAAGGTTATAATTTTAAAGACCAAATGTACACCTTAAATAATTGTTTTTACATAGTATAGTAAAAGTACAACACATTCACATCATTGTGTAAAAACTAAAATCTAAACCCCTATTCTGGTAGGATTATATTTCCATGCAAAATATGTGGAAATTTATTTTTAATTATATTAATTGAAGAATCTCCTTGGGTTTACTGTTTATTTGACTTAAATAAAATGAGCAGTAGAAATATTTATAGATCATTTCTACAGTATTATCCTGCTGACTTGATGTGTTTTTAAAGATTGTATCTTGTGTAAAAAGAGTTTCAGGAAGATATTTCAGGAAGTGATCACCCATTTTCTTCCTTTAGTCACTAGGTTTAAAACACAATACAGTGGAACCTCAGATTGCGAGTAACCTGGTTTGTGTGTGAAAGTCGTCCTATTTAGTAAATTATACATTTCTATATGAGTCATCTTATAGAGTAGACAGAACTTTCAAATATGAATATATTGCTCTTAAGCTTACATAATTTTTGATTAACTGTCCGGTGTTATGCCAGTGAAATATGGTGTAACACAAGGGTCAGTTTTAGAACCTCTGCTGTTCTCAATATACGTGCTTCCCTCGGGTAACACCATTAGAAAACATGGGATTAGTTTCCATTATTATGCTGATGATACCCAGTTATACATCTCAACAAAACCAGACGAAATACCCAAGTTGTCTGGATTAACTGAGTGTTTTGAGATTAACTAGTGGCACAGTGGTAAAAGCGCTCGCCCTATCATCCGGAGATCGCTAGTTCGAATCCCGGGTGGTGCTGTAACCTCTCGCAGCCGGAGGTCTAGAGAGGGGAGGGATGAGAGGTACTTAGTGCTTCCACATTAATCACGGCTCTACAGCCAGTCAGGGGCGTCTGTGAGCTCGTGCAAGCGGAAGGAGCGGATAGCGCTGTCCTCCGAGTGTGTTACGCCGCCCCCAAAGGTGCGCGAGCAAGCAGTTCGAAAAGATGCGGTCGGTTGGCGTCACGTGGTTCGGAGGAAACACGTGATAGTCTTCGGCCCTCCCGGCTGAGTGGTAGTAGTAGCCTTAATGTGGGAGCCCCCTAGTGACGGGGAGGAATTGGACACGAAGGAATTGGACACGACTAAATTAGGGAGAAAATCGGGGAATAATCCAAAAAAAAAAAAGGATGCACCATTACCTGAGCGTGAAAGACCTGAGCGTAACTTATCCTTTGAAAATCATATTTCCAATATCACAAAAACAGAAATATTGCCAATCAGGGGCGTTTCTAGGATTTTCATTTAAGGTGGGCTCAGCCCCTACAGATGTTTAACACATCTTTTGCTTGCTCAGAATCAATACTCAAATGAGTCTTCCTGATCACACACACACACACACACACACACACACAGACACACACACACACACACACACACACACACACACACTGTTTACTGTATAAACCTTTTTCTATGTTCTAAGTACAATCAAAAAATTTAACCAGAAAACAGCATATAATTTTAAACTTACATTGATTAGCAATTTAAACAACACACCTATGAGGCTGTACGATGGAATAAATTGTGTAGGAGGCAATAATGTCAACCGTTTATCTGTTAATTCTTTGACAATACTGCTGCTTTTTGTTGGAAACTGTCAGACATAAAAATGTGAAAAATACTTTCTGATGCAATGACTTAAATCAATGTTGGGAACAGCTGCCCATGTTCTATTCTTACCTGCTGCTCATTTGGAGACCTACTCCCATGTGACTCAAAAAACCTTCCATCTACAGTTAAATATAAATATTAAAACTTTGATCATCATGTTATTGTAAGGGACTACCCCTAGAGGGCACTGTGTGCACATGTTTGTTTCTTTTTTGTAGTTTTTTATTAGTCGACTCAGTTTCCCAGAAGGCACCTTGGTCAGGTGATGCTGATGCTCATTATTAGTGTTATAAATAGCTGATTGTTCTGGGAAACTGGGTCGAGCATTAATACTGTCAGTGGGCATTGGTTTTGATTTAGTTTTGTTTTGATTGTGTTTTATTTTACTTATGTTTGTTTATATGGGCTCTATCTTGTTCTGTGATCTGTGTAAGTGTACCTTTTTGGTTTATTCTGTGTATTTATATGCGCATAGTGTTGTGCGTTTCTTAAGTTCCCTTTAACCTCAAGTGTGTTCCCCTTGGCCTCCAATGTGTTTTCCTAGGCTCCCGTGTGTTCCCTTTAGCCTCCAGTGTGTTCCCCTTGGCCTCTATTGTGTTCCCCTTGGCCTCTAGTGTGCCGCCTCACCTTAGCCTCTAGTGTGCCGCCTCCCCTTAGCCTCTAGTGTGCCGCCTCCCCTTAGCCTCGAATGTGCCGCCTCCCCTTAGCCTCGAGTGTGCCGCCTCCCCTTAGCCTCCAGTGTGCCCCGCCCCTTAGCCTCTAGTGGCCCTCGTGGCAGCTCAAGGAGTCTGTATATGCCTTAAAGAACCTGTGGCTTTCTCTAGAACCTGTGTATGTGTGTTTTGAGCACTCCTGTGCTCACCCGAAGAGCCTGTTTGTTCATTTGTCTTGGTTGGATTAAAGACTTTTTATGTTCAAACAACCCCTCTGCACTTATGCTTGCCTCTTATGCCCACAGCAACAACACCTGCCTGAACTCCTAGTCAGTCTGCACTAGTAGTTCGTGACAGAATGCTCGACCTTACAAGGCATAGCAGAGGGGACCCACGGCAACCCCCCCTCCCCCCCCCTCGTCTGAGATATTTGGAAATGAGCTTCATTTCCTCAGGGAGTAATGAATGGAATGGTGGTGAGGAGGTCTCAGTGCTTCATCGGCCGCCCGGCTAGGAGGACAACCTAACGCTGCATCCAAAGCTCTGCAAACAGGAGCGATACAGTGCTGCCCTCAAGGATCCGGCACTGCCTTGTCAGCCAGGTCCGTAGAGAGGACCCCTGACTGCCTCCATCACCCGGCGACGTCAGGCGTTTACCACTGCTTGACCCCGAGAACGAGCTAAGGCTGTTTCCGAGGCCCAGCACCGAGGACAGACCGCTGTTGTATCTGCCGCCCGGCTGAGGACGATCCAGTACTGCATCGGCCGCCCGGATTGGGGGACGACCCAGCGCTGCACCTGCTGCTTGATACATGAGAGCAATCCAGTGCTGCCTGCACCGCCCGGCCTATACCAGCAATCCAGTGCTGCCTCAGCCGCCCGGTTTGAGGAAAGGGTCCAGCGGCTGTTTCCACAGCTCAGCTTCGGCGACGGCTTTGTCTCACCCGCCTTCCCACCCTGCTCGGGGAGCCAGATCGTTGGCGTCATATGCTGGGTAAAGAGACTATGGACAGGGAAGATGGACTTTCAATAACGTCTCGGGGGGGTGGGGGGGGGGGGTACTGTATTCAATCATTTAATTTTCCATGCGGCCAGATTAAACTTTTTCAGGATGAGCGGCTGGTTTAACCACAGTTCATTAAATCCTGTTCGTTGACACGAACCAATAGAAAGCATTCTGCTATTGTTCAAGTCTATTTACCAATTTACCAATTCAGTGTGATCTAACTCACTGATTGACAGGTCAAGCATAAGGTACACATTATGAATTACAAATTATGAATGTGGCAGACATGAATGACAAAGGCCTATTAGATGATAAAATAGCGACATCTATTGACTAAAGCCATGTAAAATAGACCTTAAAAAAAGAAGAAAAAAAAATGGATGCTGAATGTAATATATATATGTAGAGATGTTCATTGTTCAACCTGTCAATATATAGTACTTGGTTTCTCATTTATTGAAATGTGTATTTAACAGGTATTTGCCTTTTTATTATGAGGTATGAATATTTATTATGTGATGTTTGGACTTTCATTGTTGATATTTTATTTGATGTTTGGACATTAATTATTTAATAATAATTATTTGCTGTTTCGTTTTGATTATTTTATATGTTTATTTATTATTTGATTATTTATTTTATATTTATTATTTTGGAATGTGTAAATTCATTATTTGTTGCAGTCATTTGTTATTTGAAGTGCTGTTATTTAACTTATTAGATGTAATGATGTATTAATTTAATCTTCCAATAAAACGTCACAGTTTCACACTTTGTTCAGTAGCCTCACCTGATTTGTTTTTTTTCCTCCTTGGCATGGCTCTGACAAATCGCAATTTGAAAATGCTGTGAATATAGTCCTGTAACATCTGTGGTTATGCAGGGTTGGCTTTGATTTAAAACAGCACTAAAATAATAAATATTTCTAGTGGTGAGCAGTTGAAAGAGGTCCAGCACCTGGAATGGTGCAACAATCAAATAGTAAAGATCAAATGGGAAACCTTGGTTTAAAACAATATGAATGGAAAGAAAAAATAACAATTCCAACAGCAGAGGGTGAAATTGTAGCATTTATTTATTAGTACAGGCGTGAACTCCGACATACAGCACATGTACAAGTTTAACCACTCCTCCTGGGGTTTTTTTTTTTTTTTTTCCTGCTTACTCAAACGCAATATAGAAAGCACAGAGCAGGAAAGAGATCTAGATACCACTGGTTCACAGCCGGCTATTTTAAAGAGAAGGTCTTTAAAATGTGTTGAACAAGTAAAAGTTTTTCCAAGTTTTTAGTATTGTTAATGAAAATAAGATGGAAAAAAAACTTTTAGTTTTAGACATGATCAACAGAAGTTATTAGAGATGGAAGTATAAGGAAGAGAGAAATCAAAATTCGCCTGGTCATGTAAGGTAAGACTGTAAATTGTTTTGAAGATGGAAAGTGATTAAATTTCGGCATTCCAACATTTGTTGATAACTACTGTAATACTGTAATACAAGTAATCAAACAGAGCTTTATACTTACAATCTATTTAAAATCTACACCATTACTTCAGACTCAAAGCTTTTCTCATGGGCTCTGATATGTTATAACTTATTAGATGTTCATCCCAATTGTAGTTGGTTATGATCTTTCAGTTCTTTGACTGGTCTACCAAAATTATTAAATCCCACCAAAATAAATGTATGAACACTTTGGTAAACATTGCAGTGCTGCATTTTAATGAAATTGTGGGGTTTTCTCATGTCTTAATTTGTACATTGCTGGCTCTAACTAGAAGTGGTTCGTCACTGAGAAGTGAAAACTGCAGTGCTGTTCTACAGCATGTGATCCTACTGCAAACAGAAATCATCAAATAGAAAAACAAACTTCACCAACTATGTTTCATGCAATCAGGAAGTAGAAGTTGCTATTTACAAGAGCAAAGGTAAGGTTTTGAGTTGTAACAGATGGTGAACCTGTATCAGGGTGTACCGGAGACCTTGGAGCGATCATAAGGACAAGAGGTCACATTGTGATTGAGTTCTTAGTAAATGATCAATGCAAACTCATAGTGGTGTAGTAAACATAAAAAATAAAAAAAATCAGTCAAGTACCGTGTGAGTCATTATTTGAAAATTTGCTAGGGATTTGATCCATGAGCCAACATGTGTGTAGACTTTTGGAGTAGAAAAGTGCATTCAAAGATCAGTTTTAGAAATGTACAGGTTAGTTTATATTTATGATTTTAAATATAAATATTATATATATATATATATATATATATATATATATATATATATATATATATATATATATATATATATAAGTATAAATATTTATGTTTTTTTTATTCATAAAAAAAGTTAAATACCACTTTACTACTTTCAGTTCACACTTTCCTAAGAGACAGACAACTCCGTCTGGCATCATGTGCTGTGATCAGAGGACTGTGTGTGTCTCTTAGCAGTGATTTAAGGCAAACGGATTCCTGTAAAGAATATTAACCGATTATTTGGAACCTAGTGACAGAAAAAGAAAAACATGTTACAGAAACCTCAAACTTTACCAACCATTTCATGCTCGATTTTATACACACCTGTAATATTAAATTCTGTTTGTCGGGGTAGAGAGATTAGGGACGTATCAGCTGCAGGAAGGTGGAGAATAAAAAACAGCTGTGACATAAACATAAGGAGGAGCAGCAGAATAAAGTCAGAGCTGTATAATATGCAGAACAGTAAAATGTAACACATCAGATGGAGAAACTAAAGAATAAACGCTCAGCATTCAGAAACACACTAAGTGAATAATAAAGCCATATTCTTTCTCCTCCTTATGCGTTTACAGCACACAGGGCATGCTGGGATATGTCCTACACGCGAGATAACAATCACTGAGCAGCTTTTATAAAACACGCTGGATGGTGATGATGGTTTAATGTAAACATGCACTTTTAGTTATTTTCTAAACTCACACGTGGTTTATGCGTGACATGCTGGTCCCACCGATACTACAGTAAATAACTAAACGAAATGTGAGCTTGTTACAGGTGTATCATCCTGCAGTTTAACTAGTTTATATTAAGCTACTAAAGACTAAAAATGTTTAGGCTTTAAGACAATATAACAGACTAATAGAGTCTAAGACGACGTTCTCATTAGTGATGGGTTGTTGTTTTTTAAAAGAATCATAAGTGTGACTAGGAAAGACGAGTCTTCTATGGGAGTAATTCATTCAGTCTCTCATGCAGAATATCAAAGGTTCTATACAGGAAGTAGTTCATCTGTTTCGTGTCTTCGGGTTTCATTCATTCAGCACATCACAGCCCCATAAGCTTAACCAATGCAGTCTGAATTAATGAATTAATCTGTTTTTTTATTTATTATTTCTTATAACATTATATTGTTGTCTTTTTGTTGTGTGATTCATATTTGTGTTAGCAGATGTTAAGAAAGTAACACTGAACATTTTAATTACATTTTTGCTAAAATTAACAAAATTAATGAAATGACTAGAAAAAAAAATCAATTCTGATTTTTTTGGTCAGGTTGGATTTGCATGTTATGACAATTAGCGTTTATAAAGTGACAAGTTGACAGCTGAAAATATCAGCTCTGTGTCACATGACTGGAAAAAAAAATCTATTTGAGTCACTACAGGCTGGTAATGTGAACCTACTGTGGCTTAAATGGTGTAAAAAAAGAATTATGTCATAAATTGAACAAAGATAAAAAATAAAAACATTATTGTGGCACTGTGCAAAAGTTTGTGCCCCCTACATAATCAGTACTTAGTAACGACTCCTCTGGCAGATATCACAGCTCGCAAATGCTTTTTATAGCAGCTAAAAGTCTTTCAATTCTTATACTTGGGATTTTTTTTCCATTCTTCCTTGTAAAAGGCTTCTAGTTCTGTAATATTCTTTGGTCGTCTTGCCTGCACAGCTCTTTTAAGATCTACCCACAAATTTTCAATGATGTTTAAATCAGGGGACTGTGATGGCTGTTCCAAAACCTTCAGCATACGAGCAGTTCCCTCCCAGAGTTTTCTTGGTCTTCCAGATCTCATCTTGACCTCCACAGTTCCCCTGAACTGCCGACTCTTAATTACATTTCTCACTGTGGAAACTGCGAGCTGACATGCTGCATCTTCTTGTAGCTTCTCCTGCATTGTGGGCATCAATAACTTTCATTTTCATACTCTCACACAGCTGCTTAGAGGAGCCCAGGGTTGTTGAGTGTCCGCAAGTGTGTGCACAAGGTTTGAAGAATTAAGGTATTTGTAAAGCTTTGAAATTGGCATTTACTAATGACAGCTGTTGCCATACATCAGATCTAACAAGCTAATTAAGGTCTGAAACCTTGTAAAAAGAATCTGAGACTCTGGAACTCTTAGGGTGCCCAAACCTTTGCACAATGCCATAATAATGTTTTTTTTTTTTCAATTTATGGCATAAGAAGTAAATATGCATCAATGTTTTCTAAAAAATATTATGCATTTTTTTTTATTTCCAAGAGAAACTGTGTTAACATCTTTTCAATTAAAAAAATTACCAAAATCTGTTATTTATCAAGGGGTGCCCGAAGACTTCTGAAAATATTGGCACTCCAGACTTATTTAATACACACCTACACTGGTATTTAACATCCCTCTCTGAGTTAGTTGAGTGTGTTAAAGCAGAAGAAATGGTTCCCTAAGACCAGGGTTGAAAAACCTCACTGTGAGCAAATGTAAGACCACTTTACACAACAACATTTTTCCTTTTCCTCAAGTGTACATGTAAATGGAGAACTTCTACTTTTACTTAAGTAATATTTTCCCTAGGGAAAAAAAATGCTGTACTCAAGTACAGCATTTGTGTACTTTCCCACCTCTGGTCTTCAATTTTTGGCCCTAAAATGATAAACTCAACTTGAGTAAATATTGCACTTAAAGCGACACACACTAGCTGTTAAACTCTTCCCTGTGTTTCGCACAAGTATGATTAATTGCTTTATTCTTTGCCATGCTTTATTATCTACAATCTGTACAATGTCTACAAGTTGAGGCCTGTTCAGGCCAGAGCTGTCTGTAGTCAGTCGTACCAGCTGAACCTGTAGATTTGTACAAGAACTACAACTTCAGCTGGTAAAACCGGCTACAGGCCTGGAACTGCCCATGCAGATTAACATGCAAATGCAGCTCTCTATGAAACAGGAGGGACGAGAGAAGCAAAACTGAAACTACTGCAGTAAAATATAACCTACATTCATTCATACATACATGAATAATGATCCTGGCCAAGGTGGCGTGGAGCCCACTGCAGTCATTAACGTCAGCATTTAGTGACTGGATCCCCTGATACTTTAAAATTGACTGATTGACTGATTGACACATCTGTCTGTGCTAACAAGCAGGGAGTCATTTCTACATATGTCCTGTATGGTCCTGACCTCTCCAAGCCAATTCCACCAGTAAAGGTGTTCCTGGAGGCCAACGTTTCATAAATAAATTAGACATGCAGTCCGATCATGGTCCCGGCGTACTAAGAACACTTTCTACCTTAATTGTAGCCAAGCACTAGTGAAAATCTCGGATAATGCCATACAGTTTATCCCAGCGTGCATTAGTGAAGCAGGAGATTGGATGCACAAACTGCTGCACTTTTTTTATGTGGTTCCCACCTTTATAATGGACCAAAATTAATTGGACAGTTGGCTGCTCGGCTGATCATAATCAGATATGTTTTATTCATTAGATATGGCCAAATCAAATATGTGGTAAATTCCTAAAAAGCAGAAGTGCAGTGATAGACTCAGGAACAGTGAAATGCTGTGAAAAGTGGCATATTTGCCTCAGTGGTAAGTTTTTTGCCTGCCATGTGGAAGACCTGGGTTCTATTCCCACCCAATGCCCAAACCCCAGCCACAGGGATGCAGTGCCAGTCCCATGTCTGGATTAAATACGAGGGGTATCCTGTGTAAAACCTGTCCACTTAGACAACCCCTTGAATAGAGCAGCAGAAAGACTAACACCACCAACTGAAAGCTGTGAGCAACAACTGTGGCAGAGGACAGAAGAAATCTGTCCCTGGTAGAAGAGCTTATTTGTTTGCTTTCATGGTCCATGAGGGGGAAAAGCACATATTAGAGAGTTGCTACATGGCAACTTTATTTCCAAGCCTTTCCAGAAGCACATGCAGACTATTCCCGTATGGGATCTACTAGTCTACTGGCTCATGAAAACAGTCAGAAGGACAAAAAGACCAGAAGTTTTGTGCTCCTTTGCTACAGCATAAAAACACAATGGACTGGGTGAAGTGATTTTTAAAGCTGTAGTACAAAACACAAT
>JAAGKR010014904.1:0-10770 GCA_011419295.1 Clarias macrocephalus
TATATATATATATATATATATATGAAATTATCTTCTATATGTAATCACTTGTTGCCACAGCATGATTGATAACCTCAACTTTCTAGCTAAAGCCGCCACTTTGTGATAAACCAATTGCGCCGTGTCTTTTTGTCCCGTGATTGCTGCAAATCAAGTACCTTTGCTTGACCAGTCACTGTTCTAAGTAGTGTGAATGCATTCAGAGGCTTTTTTGAGAAGGTTGAAGCCAATAAAACAGTATATTTTAATATAACTGGAAATAATATAATATTTACATTCAGTTATTGCCATAACAGTTCCTACAGCAGTCAATAGAGGTATGTGTCACTTAACATCCACAATACATTCTGAATCAGGACATTGTCAATTTGGATGTTATTCACCATGTTATATAATTAACGAAAATATGTGAAAGACTGTAGTGTAAACACTGCGGTGGTCAAGCAGGAAAATAATAATAGAAAACTTAAAATATGTCTGAGTGACAAGTGTACAAGATATGAGATGCACATGCTGTGCATGGGAAGCTGATGGTTATACAGTGATATACACTATATGGACAAATGTATTTGGCCAGACCTGCAATAACATTGTATCCAAATAAATATTCTTTGATATGGAGCTGGTCAGGCACCGATGGTGGACAAAAAAAGCCTGCTTCCCGTTGAGTATCACGACCTTCGCCAAGTGTTCAGCAAGTCATGTGCCATCTCCTTACCTCCTCACCGTCCATATGACCGTGCCATCAATCTCCTTCCTGGCACTACTCCACCTCAAGAGTGACTCTATTCGCTCTCCGCAGGGGCGGGCTTCTTCTTTGTAAAGAAAAAGGACAAGTCCCTCAGACCATGTATCATAGACAGCTTAATGAGATTACGGTCAAGAACCCCTACCCGCTCATCTCATCTCTCTCTCCAGTATGCCCGTCTTTTCACCAAGCTAGACCTAAGAACGCCTACCACCTGGTCAGAAGGTGATGAGTGGAAGACCATGTTCAACACCCCCACTGGTCACTATGAATACCTGGTGGTTCCATTTCGTTTAACCAATGCACCAGAAGTCTTCCAGGCACTCATTAATTACGTTCTCAGAGATTTTCTCAATGTTTTTGTGTTCACTTACCTGGACGACATTCTAATCTTCTCCCACTCCCTAGAGGAACATAAGATCCATGTGCATCAGGTCCTTCAATGTCTGCTGGAAAATAAACTCTACGTCAAGTTTCAGAAATGTGAGTTTCATTGGGAGTCCACCTCTTTCCTGGGGTATGCCATCTCACCTTCAGGCATTCAGATGGACCCAGGCAAGGTAAAGGCCATCACGGATTGACCCACACCATCATCAAGACGGGAGTTTCAACGCTTTTTGGGCTTCGCCAATTTCTATCGCCGTTTCATCTGTGGCTACAGCACAGTGGCAACCCCACTCGGTTTTGACCCTCGCCCATTTCACGACCATGAGTGATCTCCTCGCTGGCAAACACAGCAGCGCTCGCTCTCCACACACGCCGGTTCCCCACTTTTGCATTCTCACCGCGGAGATCATTCAGAGCCACAGTAGCACTCGCTCTGCACTTGGATCCTTCACCCCCATGTTCCCGTGTGACAGTTCTTGCCAATAACTATTCCAGAACAGCTGACCTTTGTGACTTAAAAAATCCCGTGACTGTTGTTGTTGATATTGTTACTTAATTACCTAATGCAATGTATGTGCCATCTATATTTGATAGAAAGAAATCTAAACTGCTTACTTTTAGCAGACGTCCTTATCCAGAGCAAATAAGAAGCAAATATTTATTTTATTTATATGCTCAAGCAGTGCTTGTATATGAACTTACAACTTCAAAGGACTAGTCCAATGTCCACTAAGCTATGCCTGTAACACACAAATCTACCTCCCCTGTAGTAAAATGAATGATAAAGAAATAATAAAAGGAAAATTTTGCCCTACTCTTAGGGTTGGTGAGCGCTGGCTCTTGCTTGGTGATCTACGTTGTCTTGGTGTCTGAGTTGAGCTTTTAGAGTCTGCAGGAACTAGAGACACACATCACGTCATGCCTTAAACATCCTACTCATCAGTGTCATCTTTTATCTCTTTTATAGGCCATGGATGACAGTAGGATGGTAACTGATTATCTGTTGCCAGCCTCAGTGAGTTAAAGCACTGTCAGATGGTTTTTAATTATATTCTATTTTATTGAGATGCACCTGCATATATATTATCAGTTAGGACACCTAACCTTTCCTAGGTTTTGGTGGAGATAGGAGTGATTTCCTGTTTTAAGAATGTTTATAAATTGCTATAACTTCTTCTCCTAAATGTAGGACTAAAATGGCATCACTCAATTTTTGGCCACTTAGGAGTTATTTCATTCTGTGACATGCTTAGTAAATATGGGTATTGGTTTCTAACACAACTTGATGGTCAGGCACTGTGACAATTTGAATAGATTTTCTAGGCAAATAAAATGCATCACAGTTCTCCAGTGTTAGGATAACATGTAAAAAAAAAAAAAAAAAGATTTTGCATTAAAACACAATTGTAAAAACACAACTCGTGTTTTAAATAAGAAAATAATTGTCACATTATCTCTTAGGATGGTTGTATTGATGTCTCATAGCTGGGAGGAGATCGATTATAGAACTTTGCAGATCATTCACTATATGCAATCCTTCCACACAACCAGTAAGAACCAGACAATGTTGGAGCATGAGAGAAATTACAAATTGAAATCCAAGTATCCCTCTTGCCAGGTTTAGAAACACAATATAGTATAGAATGAGCTGTACATTACTTAGAACTTGAGATATGTGTGAAACATCTAGATGGAATTTTTTGAGTTCAGTGGTGAAACTGCATGATGCCTCTCAGAATTCACCCATACAAGTGTCTCTCACATCATTTTCAACACACCATTGAAATGTAGTCAAAATAATGACATCTGTTACACTCTTAGAGGGAAGATAAGTTTGGTTACATACTTCCATTCCAGGGGAATGATATGTTTTTTATTTTTTATTTTATTATCTGAGATCAAAGATGTTAATGTGCATATGGGATACTTTAGATTAATAGATATATTACCTAAGTATTGGTCAGGATGGAGCACTGCATAAAAAGAGCCCAATCTAGAAGTTTTTGGAAAACTCCCACTTAAAGTTTGTCAGATGTGTAACGGTTCACCCCTAGATGGCTCTGTTTGCCCGATAAGTTTTGTTTTGTGTCTGTAGACTCAGTTTCCCAGAAAGCACCTCGGTCAGGTGATGAGGAAGCTCATTAAATTTGTTATAAATATCTGTTTGTTCTGGGAAACTAGATATGTCAAGTGGGCAGGTATTTTACTTTGTATTTGGTTTTGTATTTGGTTTCTTTTGGTTTATGTCTGTTTAAAGAAAGGCTCTAGTTTAGTTATGTTTATGTTTATTGTGCTTTTGTGTTACGGAGCTGGTCTTGTTAGCTTGTCCCTTGTCTTATGTAAGTACTGTTTTGTGTGTCTAGTTCTTTGTGAGTTATTTGTATTAGTATGTTTAGCCACATGAGTGCTTATCCGCTAGTAGGCTTAGTCTCAAGTAGGATTGGCCGCTAGTATGGATTAGCCTCATGTGTGCTTAGCCTTTTGTGTGTTCATTTTCCCCTGTAGGTTCAGTCACTAACCAGCTCAGTTACTAACCCGCTTAGGTTACTTTCCATTTCCATAATAACCAGATTGGATACTAACCCTATTAATGACTAACCCACTCTCCCAGTCTCTAGTCTCTCCCTGTCTCTAGTCCTGTCTCTGATCGTGTCTCGTCTCTGTTTTAGTTCCAGCCCCATGTCTATTTTGTGTAAAGCTCTTAGCCTGTGTGTTCTGCTTAAAGGCGCCTGTGTGTTCTGAAAACAATTTTTAATGATGTTTAATGATAAAACCGTGACAACTAGTTGTAAGAACTGCTGGTTACTGGCCGCCTTTCATTTGTTAATGGTTGGCTGTTATGAGGTAGTCAGCAACAGACCCTGCAGCGTCTCAAGGAGGTCGAAAGAAAATTGAATATGATACCAGACAGAACACAGGAATAACACCAAAATGAAAATACACCAAAAAGGCTAATAAGGGCACATAATGTGCACTGTAAACCCGAATAAGTTGGCAAACAGAAAAAAAATTGAGGTAATTAGTTACATCAAATTTTTAAGTAATAATGTTTCCAATTTTAAGTAAACAGAACTTTTGATCAGTTTTTGAGTTTGTTGTACTCATTCATATTAATTGTTATTTACTGGCATTATTGAGTAGCCTAACTCGTACTATTTAATAAGAATTATGTTTTTTTGCAAATCAAATAACTTGTTGTTGGTCTTTCGGCTGCTCCCGGCAATGAGTCTCCACAGCAGACAATCCGGTCCGCACACAAGCTCGGCACAGGTTTTACGCGATGCCCTTCCTGACGCAACCCTCCCATTTTATCTGGGCTTGAGACAGGCACTTCCTCCAGTTGTTGGAAATGGACCCGGGCCTTTCGCGTGGCAGATGAAACACCTACGACTGAACCACCAGTGCCCTATTGCCCTGATGACATCAGAAACAAAATCATTAGGCTGAAAGATTTTAAGCTGGTGGAACTTTAAAGTGACAGATACTCATACTTACAATTACTAAAATATCGAATTTGTTCAGCTAACTTGAAAAGTGTCATTTCTACAAACACAAATACCAAAAGGTTCTAAATACTCAATCAAGATCTATTAATTTGAACTAATTGTAATTATGTTATCAGTACTCAATATGTTTAATTACTTTGAGCCTTAGGGTTTACAGTGTGGTAAGTTTGGTTTAATCGTGATTTTATAAAGTTAGAGCTACTAGTCTTTTATCAAATTATCTTATTGCTTTTTGGCCTGAAAGGTCTTAAAATGGTCACAAAATCAATATATGCTCATGTTTATTTTCTTTCTAGCATTCATGTAAAACCCCTTAAGTTGTTTTGTAAAGCAAAGGATGTTCTGCAACATGCCGTTTTCCTCCAGTCTATTTACGATCTAAAGTTGGCCATTAAAACTTCCATTCCATTACGAATGGAATGGAAGGCCAACCTGGGTTGTTACACCACTTCCGCACAAAATTTCACAGCTGTCAGGTCTGTGCCGGAAGCTACAGAAAAGACTAGAAGCAGACCCGCCCTATGTTGCCATCCATCACTTCCCTGTGATGGCACAGTGTGACGTGGCTGACAAAACATCAGGCAGCAATTTATTTATTCAACTGTAATTTATTTCTATGTTATAGTTAATACAGACTTATATTCCATATTATGTTTTACATTTGTTCTTGTTTTATATATTTCATTCTTATAATAAAACATATCTAAGCATTTATATTGTAAATAGTATTAAAGGCCTGTAGGTACAGTATATAAGCAGGCCTACATATCTGGGGTTGTGGGTGGGCTGAACTTTACGTAAGCCCAACCAATGAGGTAAATGCAATTGCATTCAGTGTTCTAATAGCTGATAGGATTTTGGGTTCAGCTAAAAGAAGAAGAACCAATAGGTCCAACCTAACTTGAAAGAGCTATAGATGTGAAATGCAAATATCTCTTGGGTGTGAAAAAATCCTGAGAGGATTATCTGCCATGGCAACAGTCACACATCTGAAACAATACAGATGCTGCCGTATATGGACATATCGAATTTGACATTTTTGGCCAGGATTTGTGTAAATATTTCCGAAAATCAGTGGAATTTACTAATCCATATTGGGTAAGCTAGCTGTAAAAAAAAATGTGAAAATAAGATTCCAAAAAAAATTAATAATAAAATAATAATATACATATTATACTGTATATACATCAGCCGCTCAAAGCACTTCATCACTACAGAGGTGAGGGTTACAGGGCGATAATCATTAAGGGAAGCAGGGTGGGGTTTCTTCAGGACAGGAACAATGATGGACAAGTTAAAGTATGGGCGGAGATAAGGAGAAGTGGAATATTACCGTGAACACAGGTGCTAGCTGGTCTTTTGGACAGTAGAGTCACAGTTATCAACTCGTATTCATAACTGAAAAACCGCCAAGGATAAAAAACGCGCTTTGAATTATTATTAGTTTAGTAATTTTTGCACTACATATTTTATGTATGAGAGTTTACAAAACCACATTTTTGCACAACCTTAGGCCACTATGTCTGAATGTTTATCAGTACATGCATGTCTTTTTTGACAGCTTCCTTACCACATACATATACAGCTCTATTCATGCAGTGTAGCAGAGAATGCCCAAGGGGTTAACGGCGAGTGGCATCACTGATGATCACAGGACCACCTGACCACCTCCTCATGCTGTACCCTTGTCTCTGATTTCTATCTACCTCAGAAAATATTTTCAAAAAGTGATAGAAAAACGAAATTGCTTAAAAGAATTTTTTAAGTTTGGTTATAAACCAAGTATCTGTGCTGCCTCCTGCAGGTTCTACCTGGTTCAACATCCTTCAAGGTTTTTAAGATGTTTCAGAAAGTGTGGTAACATGACATTAGAGAAGAGAGAAGAGAAGTATTTTTGTGATATGTTCTCAGTTGTTAGTCTAGAACATTGTTGCTGCCTTTAATCTTAATGACCTGTTTCCTTAAAGTTATTTAAGAGATTTTGCAGTGTTCTGGTCTCTCCTCTGGGATGTTACTCAAATTTTGACGGATTATATCTTGATCCTAAGATTAGAAACTTTGTACGTAAAACCTGATGTAGGTGGTGTTCAGGCAACCAAGCAACATTAACACTGGCCAACAAAAGGCCAACAAAACACATAAGGAGACGAGCGAGCCGAGCTGACTCGTCTATGTGTGCTGTCATCTTGCTCATGGCCATGCTAGGCACATCAGTGTTATTTACTTTAACACAGATGATTTTCAAAATATTTTTATTTTTGTGACTGTAGGCATTCTGTGCCATACACACTTTAATCATAAGTTCACAGCTAAGATTCACACAGACTCACAGTTAAGTTGCACTTTTAGGCTAAAGTAGAATCAAAATTAACTACTACACTTTTTTTTTATAAATAAACATTTTACATCTTATATTTACAAATTACTTCTAGATGTTCATAATGTAAACTATTGAAATGCTTCTGTTTGTATATATATATATATATATATATATATATATATATATATATTTATTTTATTTTTTTTCCCCCCGATTTTCTCCCTAATTTTTATTTGTGTTCAATTCCTCCCCGTCACTAGGGGGCTCCCACATTAAGGCTACTACTACCATTCAGTTGGGAGGGCTGAAGGCTATCGGCAGGCGACTGCATCTTTTTGAACTGCTCGCTCACGTACCGTTGTGGGAGGCGTAACACACTCGGAGGACGGCGCTATCCGCTCCTTCCGCTTGCGTGAGCTCACAGACGCCCCTGACTGGCTGTAGAGCCGTGATTAATGTGGGAGCACTGAGTACCTCTCATCCCTCCCCTCTGAGAGAGCTCGGCCAATCAGCTCTCTCTAGACCTCCGGCTGCGAGAGGTTACAGCATCACCCGGGAATCGAACTGGCGACCTCCGGATGATAGGGCGAGCGCTTTTACCACTTTTACCACCCGCTGCTGTACATTTTTATTGCACATAATAGATTATGGCCCAGACTGAACTTGGTTAGCATAGTTAGCGTCCTGACACAATAAACCAACATTATAACCAATATATATTAATGCATTTATGTTTGTTTGTTATTCTCACCAATAATGTCCATATTATACTACATTTTAATTACTGGAAACCTGAAGATCAGCAGACATCAGGACATTTTGTTAAGGACAGGCTGCTAAGAAGCTTCCAGAAACAACCAAATCTTAAAGTGTCATTTGCCCAAGTTAACCAGATTCTGCATTTAGTCAAATATTCCTTTGGAAATTAACTGTGGCTATTTCACAACCTAAAGACATCTAATAACATCTATTCCTAGTGTTGATTTCTGAAAATAACCATCAATAGTTTCCTGAAACAAAAGACAAGTTTGAGTCAATGAATGTAGTTTATAAGTTCAGCGGAAAATTTAAAGTTCACAATTCTTCTAATTAAAGACACATATAAGTCCTTGATACAGCCATAAACTAAATAGTACATAAAAATAACTTGTGTTAAATAATTATTGTTAAGTAACTTCTCAGTTTGGGACAAAAAAAAGGAAGAAATATGCATTAAATCAGTGAGTGCAGCTTTTAACAAAACTTTGTAGACATAAAATGAATGAATCAATCGATTAATCAATCAGTTAATCAATCAGTAATTTAAAATAAACATTATGTTTATTGTTATACACACACACACACACACACACACACACACACACACACACACACACACATATATATATATATATAGTACAGACCAAAAGTTTGGACACCTTCTCATTCAAAGAGGTTGAATTTGTATTATGGCAAGAAAAAAGCAGCTAAGTGACCAAAAAAACGAGTGGCATCATTACTTTAAGAAATGAAGGTCAGTCAGTCGGAAAAATTGGGAAAACTTTGAAAGTGTCCCCAAGTGCAGTCACAAAAACCATCAAGCGCTACAAAGAAACTGGCTCACATGCGGACCGGCCCAGGAAAGGAAGACCGAGAGTCGCCTCTGCTGCGGAGGATAAGTTCATCCGAGTCACCAGCCTCAGAAATCACATATGAGACGTCTTCAGGTCTGTGGCAGGCAGTCAGATGTTGCTCGTGAACTTAGTGTGTCTCAAAGTGTCATCAGCAGACTTGCATCAAGACACAGAACCACTGGCAGAGTTCATGACAGACCCAGGAGTGGAGCCCCACGAGTGACAGACCGCAACCATGACCAGTACCTAAGGACCTCAGCACTCAGACATCGTTATGCAACTGCCACACAGCTGCAGGACCGTTTACGAGTTGTGACGGGTACTAGGGTTTCCAGACAAACCATTTATCACAGGTGACTCCACTGACACCAAGACACCGCCATGAACGTTTGCAGTGGGCACAAGACCATGTGACCTGGACAATGCAGCAGTGGTCTACCGTCCTATTCACTGATGAGTGTCGGGTCACCGCTGCTGGAGAAGGTGAGGTGAGCGATACACTGAGGCAAATGGTGGAAACACCCGCTACTGACATTGTCAAGTTTTGTTATTTGGGGCTATTCTTGTTATTGTCTACATTTTTGGGGTAATAAATATTAAACTAATGAAAATGGTGTTTCTTCTCATAGATTATTAGTAATATCAAAGGGAACTTTTACTTATTTCATTAAAATACAGAGCAAATAGGAAAAGCACTCATGTAAATCACAATATCTCTAACATAACAGCAGGGGGTGCTGTTGGCTTTATAGAGCTTCGTCCACGCCTCTCATTTTATCTGTTCATGTTTAATAAGATAAACTTACTTCCTTAAACTTAAGTAGATATACTTAATTAGACTCTCAATTAATATTAGTACTGCATTTCTATTTGGCTTCTATTTCTAATTTCTAACATCTTTCAAATAACAAAACAAATACAATTAATACAAAATCAGTGTGGAAAGAGCAGAGTTTGTACAGACATTTGATTTTCATGAAAAAATGGATGAATGACTATTTATTTTACTCACTTCATATTATCATGTCTACTGTTGATTACACTGGTCAAGTTTGGAAAATGAAGTGAAGACGAGACAAAAAAAAACTCGATATACTTGCATTATTCGTTATATAATGACTTTTTACATTTTCCTGCATTAACAAATAAATTAGATGTGCCTTAGATTTTGTTAACTAAGTAACTAAGTTGACAAATAGTTATGCTTGTCTAAACATATTTACAGGCAGTCTGAAAGGTTCATGTTTCACCATCAAGTAGACCGAAAATGATTGCATACTGTAGAGCAAAATATTAAAATTAAAACCAGATTTTATTCCCAGATTTTATTCAAATTCCTTTGAAATGTCACATATTTAACTGGATGTGTGAATTGGTTTGCAAGGGTACTGTAGGAAAATGTTAGAAAACATTAATCTGCTCCAAAACAAGGCTGGTATTGAGTTGATCCAGGCTTTTCATTTACTAAACAGGATTTGATGGTATATTGTGGCCAACTTTTGTGGGAAAAAAAGCCATCAATTAGACTGAAAAGGTTCAATTCTGTAGAGTTATCTGATCTACTTTTTTGATTTCTCATCTGTGATTCATTCTCCGATTACAGAACAGCGAGTGTACAGTATTTAGCTGATGATGAAAGAAGTCCAACTTAGTGTAAACAAGGCATAAGATACTCAACCTTACAAACTTATTTCTTTTTATTAATAAGGTAGGCATTGATAATATTAGGTTAAATAAGAGAGTTCTGCTGTACAGAAAGACAGACATCACTGATTACATTAAAGCTCACCAGGTTATTTTTAGCTTTAACCTTTTAACTCTTTCTACAAACTCTTCACCCATGAACGACGGGTTATTACACTAGTATTAAATAAAGTTTCAGTTACATTGACTGATCTACTTGACATGAACATCAGTGTTTAGGCATTACAGGTCATTCTTTCTTTTCTTGTGAAAGATGTTTCCATCTGGCTGCACCTTCCAGGTCACTGTGCTGTTCTGCAACATGCCGTTTTCCTCCAGTCTCTTTATAATCTAAAAATCAAACCAAAAGGACACTGAATGCATTTTGGAAAGAAGCCAAGAATCACAGAATTTCTCGAAAAATGAAAAGAAATCTGAGAAGGTGAGCAATGAGAAATGCGAACTGAAGAATTTTATACAAAATTTATACAGATTTTTAATGATGTCCTGTGA
>JAAGKR010014905.1:0-10769 GCA_011419295.1 Clarias macrocephalus
AATTATCATATAAATTGATATTTTCTGTAACACAAGCATTATTCATAAAAAAAGAAAAATAAATGGCCTTAAACTAATGCTGCTAGAGTTAGAGCTGTAGAGGTAATATTATTTAATATCCAGCAGAGGGAGACAAATCACACAACGCCAATAAACAAGAAGGTACTGGGTCGCGGAGCTCTATACAAGAACTCAGAAACAGGTGGATCAGTCTCTGATCAATTCAAAAACTGCAATGTTTTTATAAATTGTTATGATTTAAGAGAAATAAATCACAGTGTTGTCCTGTCATTGGAAAATAACCATCGACAGGGTGAAGTGATAAGTAGAGTTACTGTTAACATCCCGAATGTGAATTATATCCCCATAATAAAACGTTATAGAAATAAATCAGTCTTAGTCTTTACGTCATACATGAGTATTTTAAATGATGCAAAAACAAATCAATCCACTTTAAGTCATTTATTAACATCAAACAGTGGATGCCGTTTCTCTCTCTGTCTCTCTCTTTCTTCCTTTCTTTGAGTCGTTATCCATGATTCCCTCTGTCTTATAATTAGAGTCTCAGTCCTAGTTAGAGAAAAGCTGCTTTATGGCATGATGTCGCCACCACCATGTTTCACCATATCACCTTCAGATGCAGCCACTAAACATATCTTTTAGAATTCCATAAGACGTTTATTTGCACATGGTTTGGGATGATTTAAGTGAGTCTGGATGTGTTTTGCTTCTAAAAAAGGTCTGAGACTCTTGTCACAAACAAACGCACTGCCAGCAGGACTGGTCAGATGCTTCTGCAGCTCCTTCAACAGCACTGACGATCTCATGGGAGTCTCTGCAAAAGGTTTTTGTCTTGTTTTTTTTTTTGTTTTGTTTTTTTTTGTACATTTCTGTGAGATGTCTTGTTAATCTTTCTGTCACTCTGGTGTTCCAATTTCCCTACTTGTAAACTTTAAAGGCGTGTGTATACTGTACAGGTGTGTCAACTTTTATACAATCTTTGCATATTACAGATACAAGAATATACATACAAAGGTTGTATCTTTTATCCTTCTTTATGGCCTTGCTCTCTTTTCATTTCCTGTGCCCGAGGCTGACTGACGGCCGTTACTAATGATTTCTCTCTAATTACATTCAGGAGAATAAATGATATTTGAATGTTTGCACGGAACTATAAGCATCATTACTCTTCCTCATATACACATTTACTTTAGTGACAACTGGACAAACAGTGTGTGGGTTCGTGTGTGTGTGTGTGTGTGTGTGTGTGTGTGTGTGTTGTCTCTGGTCTGTCTGTGGTTGCTGGGGCTCAGTAGAGATGGACGGGAACCTGCTGTGCTTTGCCGTGTTCAGCGCCGTGGTGTGGCTCGTTGTGGCTCTCTATCTGCTCGTCTGCACCTACCTGCTGTGCACCACGTGTAAGAGGATGAAGAACAGCGAGGAGGACATGGAGAGCTCCGGGACCGAAGTGCCAGACGTCTTATAACACACTTCTAGATGTATCGTGGAGAACAGCGGGACTTATTTTGCAAGACCAAAAAAACGCTGCAAGGAGTGAAGTATAGACTTCCTGTTGTCTCTGCTTTGAAAAATCAAGGTGAAACCTCCAGGTCACACAGCATCCAGGAAATACACCTGAACACAAGAGACCCAATGAGAGCAGGTTGTGTAGAGGTACTACTATATGGGTACTGTAGAGCTACTGTAGAGCTACTGTAGAGGTACTGTAGAGGTACTGTAGAGGTACTACAGATGTACTATGGGGAACTGTAAAGCTACTGTAGAGGTACTATGGGGTACTATATGGGTACCTTAGAGCTACTGTACAGGTACTATAGGGGTACTATGGGGTACTGTAAATGTGCTATCGGGCACTGTAAAGCTACTGTAGGTGTACTGCGGTGCACTGTACAGTAGATGTCCTATGGGGTACTCTAAAGCTACTGTAAGGGTACAATGGGGTACTGTAAAGCTACTGTAGGGGTGTACTGTAAAGCTACTCTACAGGTACTGTAGAGGTAATATAAGGGTACTTTAGAGGTACTGAAGAGATACTATAGGGGTACTGTAGAGCTACTGTAGACGTACTATATGGGTACTGTAAAGGTACTGTAGAGGTACTATGGGGTACTGTAGAGCTACCCTACAGGTACCATAGAGGTACTGCGGAAGTACTGTAGAGGTACTATGGGGCAGGGGTGGCCAGCTCTGGTCACCAGATCCACAGTCCTGTGTGTTCTCGTTATCCCTGTACGACTCCCTGCTGATTACTTGATTAGATACGAATATTGAATTGATGCTGAGAGGTTGAAAAGGTTTATAATTCGTACATTTTACAAATTTGTGGATTATCGCATCATCTAGAGCTCACGGAATTAGTTGTTTGTCCATCCATCTATCGAGGGCCCTCTGTAATACAACTAGGGCCCGTGGAGGCCAGTGGAATAAGATTAGATATTTTAATTATTAATACAGGTATAAAAGTTCAAGAATAATAACAACCAAACCGGATGGCTCCAAAAAGGAAGATATAACAGCCTCTATCTGCCTGTTTCATTAGTAGGAGGAATTCCTTCCTGTCTCTTGCTCGACAGGGTGGTGAAGCAAACGTATCCTGTTGTGATTCAGCTCTAAAGAGTCGACTCAGTGACTCGTAAGGCCCATTCCGGACCATAAGTGCATTGATTTCCCGGGGTGATTCATTTCCTGCGGTTTTCAGGCGTCTCCTGCTCTAAAGCCCCAGCGTCGGACAGACTGTCGAGTGTTCAAGAAGATTTTTATCAAGATCAGGTAACCATCCAGATGTTTACTAGCACTTTTATTCTGTTTGTTAGAGAAAATGATCGAAACCCTGCCCCGGAGAGACCGATGTCCCGGAGCTCTGCGGTCTCTGCGCGCGTATTTGGGACACTTCAGATCCATTTGAGTGGATTTCCGGGATCAGGAGTGTGATATAATCTCCAGTGTGCAGTGTGTTAGTTAGTGGTGTGAGTGTGTGAGAGATCCGTGGTCAGAGCTACAGGTGATCTCATGAGGGCGGAATGCGCGTGGATTTGCGCGCGCGCACGCGCGCAGGGTCTGGGAACAGTGACGGTGTTGCGCTGTTAGAAATGTGAAGCCGTGAATCAAACGTGTGTGTGTGTGTGTGTGTGTGTGTGTGTGTGTGATCTCTGACTGCAGGCTTTACAACACCCCCGACATCTGGAATGGCCTCTGTGTGGGTGAGTCCAAAAACATTTTGGGGATTTTTTTCCCCCTACATTAACACACACACACACACACACAAACACACAAACGACAGATGTGTGGCACATTTATGATTTATGAGTTTCTGTTCTTGTTGAGGTTAAAATGCAAACAACTAAAACATGGTATCGGTGCTGAAAAGTGTCTCACCTGGGTGAAAAAGTGAATTTTCAGACAGGATCATGTAGCACCATTTTTCATAATGCTTAATGCTTCTTATCTCTCAATCCATGCTGCATTTTTTTGTAAATAATTGTTCACATTTATATTTTTATCAAATAAAAAGAAACATATTTGGTAAATACAACTTCATGCCCCTGGCAGCACGGTCGCCTTGCACCTACAGGGTCTGGGTTTGATTCCCGTCTCTGTGTGCATGGAGTTTGCATGTTCTCCTCCTGCTCGGTGGGTTTCCTCCCACAGTCCAAAGACCTGCAGATTAGGATAATTGGCATTCCCAAAGTGCCTGTAGTATGCGAATGAACTTGCGTGAGTGTGTGTAACTGTGTGTGCCCTGCGATGGATTGGCACCTCGTCCAGGGTGTACCCCGCCTTGTGCCCTAAGTCTCCTGGGATAGGCTCCAGGCCCCCCATTATCCTGAATACAGGATAAAATGGTATAGAAGATGAGTGAATGTTAGAAATATTTTAGTATGTTAGTATGATATTACATTCCTTCATTTAACAATGTTTACAAACCGGGCTCCTGGAGAACAATCTGTTCTGTACACTATATACAGTACAAAATATCATGCAGTTACAACATCTAATCCAGTTACTAAGCTAAATAACAGTCTTGAGTTCAATCAGATCGAAATAAAAACAATTAAAAATAACAGAAGGAAAAACCATACACACAAAAAGGAAAACTCACGTGTTTATAAATTTGCCTTTTTTTTTTTTAAACAAACAGATGTCAGGCCGTTCATCCTGTTTCTGGCCTGGAGATGTGTGTGAAGATGTGCATGGCTATTTGTTCATTAGGATTACACCCTCATGTGTCTCCTGTGTTTCAGGATGATTTGAACTCCCTTCTGGACTCGCCGGACTCACTGTCCAGCCCTGTAAGACCGTCCTCATGTCCTCATGTCCTCTCGCTCTTCATTCCTTACTCATGTAGCTCCTCACGCAGGTTACTAACGTGTCGCCTGTCTTTCTGTTCTGTCTCAGAGTCGAGGAACCGTTAAGGCTAAAGCAGCTTTTAATGCAGCTGAAGATGCTGCTGCTTTAAAGAAGGCCATGGATGGATTTGGTGAGAGGAACGCTTCAGTATTATTGTGTTTGCAGTCACTCCTTGAGTAAATTTACCTTACACCAGAGTGGAGATAAAAAACACCCACTTTGTCTCAAAGATTGTGTGTGTGTGTGTGTGTGTGTTAAGGCACCGACGAGAAGACTCTGATCGACATTCTGACTCAGAGAAGCAGCGATCAACGTCAGCAGATCTGCAGAGCATACAAGGATCTAACTGGAAAGGTTAAAACTCAAATACACACCCACACACACACACACACACACACACACACACACACACACACACACACACACACACAGCGCATTGTCCATTATCTCCTGTTAGCACTTATAATTTGGATTCTGATTGGTTCAGGAGTTGAATTTCTATAAGAGTAGCCCAGCAATAGTGCATGTTGCCATAGTTTCCATAGTAACAGATAATTCGTTTACATTTAAGCATTTGGGAGACACTCTTATTCAGAGCAACTTGCATAACTTCTAGAGTGAATGCTCCACATGAGCAATTTTTAAAAGAGAAATAGTACATCAAAGTTTTCTCTAAGAGATGTTTATGTAAAATGTATGGAAGGAGTCTCCAGTGTCAGGGCCTTTTACAAAAAAGTCACCACATGGATGTAACTAAGCAAATATTTAAGAGTCTTCCATTGGATAACTACTGCAGTGATGAATATTGTTCAGCTGCAACAAGTTATTCAACCCTGACTGATGCAGCTTCTCATTTTCAAAAGACTTCTCTCTTTCAAAAGGGTCAAATTATTATTGTCCTGCATCAGGCAAAGAAAACAACGAGGGAGATTGCAGAAAGTGTAAAACACATTATTAAACCCTGGCAAGATCATGGCAGGATCCCATCATCTTCGAGGAAGAAATGTGGTCAGACAAATATTTAGAAAGATCATGATTGGAGATCAAATCATAAAAATGGTGAAATCAAATCATAAAAAAAAAACAGTAGAACTCACAGTGTAGTTTTATGATGCTTGTCTGTGATTCAAGTTTTCTGTGAATGTCCATTTGCAGTCTCTTGTGGACCATCTGGAGGGAGACACTCACGGACACTTTGAGGACATCCTGGTGGCTCTCGTCACCCCACCGGCTCAGTTCGACATGCAGGCGATTAGAAAGGCGATGAAAGTAAGAGCTGTACATTTCTGTATCCGGTGTGTTTTGAAAAATAATCTACTTTGGTTTCACTCGTTAATAATAACTGAAAATTAAGCCGTTAAATCGTTAAAGCTCTTGTGTGTAAAGTTTCTGGTTAAAAATTGAATAAGACTGAACCAATGTTTTAGGAATTCACACGCTGAGCTGTTGTACTGAAGTTCTGAAGTCCTGTCATACACTGGCTCAGAAACGTTTTCTGTTCCCAAGTCGATCCTGTGGTTATCGCCAGGTTACTGAACATTAAAATCTTACAGACGTCCACATGCAGAGTGCTGGTGGATTATGATTTCCTCTTTCAAACCTTCTGCTGTGTTTTTACGTAGCTGTACGTGTGTAGCAGAGAAATATGAAATACAAAATAATCTTCTGCTAGAACCTGGCAGTCACATTTCATTCCGAAATGGATTTTATTCAAGTTTTCTGAATGATATGTGCATATGTGTGTGTATATATGACTTCATATACATTTGCACTCTAGTATTTTTTTTTCTTCATGTGTGTATGAGACAGGAATGCTGTCTTTTGTTAACAATCTCTCTGTGTCATGTCAGGGATCTATCTGTAACACAAAAGGTCTAAGACCTGCTTGTTGAACCCTGCTGGTTTTTTTACTATTATCATACAGTATAGTGGACACGTTAATGTTATCTTGCATGCTAGCGCTTGATTGCTGTTTGTGTTAGCTAGCTGGCTGACAAACCGTGAGCTTCAGCTTAGCTAGAAAATGTGTGTAGTTTTAATTACACAATGTTCACAATAGTTAGCTTAATATTTGTTAGTTGATAATTAGATTTACAGACATGGCATGAAAAGTTTGTGTTAATTAGCATGCTACATGTTGGTGTCGGTCTTTCGAGCTGTTCCCCTCGGGGGGTCGTGCAAAACTATGAGAGTAGATTTTTGAAAAGTAGATTTTTGGAAAAAAACATTTTTTCCTTTTTCTATTGATTTGTGAATTGACTTTAGAATCATTTGGGGAAGAAACAAAGTAAGGCCGTGTTTACGGCTCTGCAGCAGGATTAGGAGTTTCTCCTGCGTTGCACAGTGATCGAGGTGGAAATGCAAATAATTGTCCCTGGTGAGTTAGTGAGCGACAGCAAGTTTGAATGGTGTGGGATTTTGCATGGAAAGGATTTTGCCTACTAAAATGCACAGAAGGCCACATATCACATTTTCACAAAGGATTGTAGGCAGAGTTTGCACGAGTTTGGGGTTAAAAAAAAAAAAAAAAAAAAGGTACCAGAACATGATGTTACACCTGCAGTGTGATTTCTTCAGAACTATTCATAATTAAATAAATAAATAAATTATTTTTAATTAATTCATAAATTTTGGGTTATGTATTCTAGTCTAATGACATTCCTGAGCGTGTGTGTGTGTGTGTGTGTGTGTGTGTGTGTGTGTGTGCGCATGTGTGTGATGCTGTATTTGGTTAAAAGTCTCTCTCTCTCTCTCTCTCTCTCTGTCTCTCTGTCTCTCTGTGCCATGTCAGGGCGCTGGGACCACAGAGAGCGTACTGATCGAGATCCTCGCCTCCCGATCTAACCAGCAGGTCAGAGCTCTGTCTGATGCGTACCTAAAAGGTTTGTACTTCCAGTTTTCTCATTCTGATCATGTGATTGTTACATGCTGCAGTGTTAATACAACACTAACGTGGGCATGTTGTAGAGACGGGTAGAGCGCTGACATACGACCTGAAGTCTGAGGTGTCGGGGGATTTTGGGAAAACTCTGCTCATCCTAGCTGAGGTTGGTGCATTCTGGGAGGTTTCGCATTGCGGTTTCTGACTGATGGATTTAAATTGAAATGAGGAAGGTGTGTAATGTGAGATGTTTTTCTTTTCATGTAATTTAAAGGGGAAGAGAGACGAGACTAAAACTGTGGACGCTGCTAAAGCCAAAGCCGATGCGAAGGTAAAGTCAAACAGAAACTGACAAAAACAAACAAACAGATGATTAGTGGTGTGAACAGGGCTAAAATGTACAGGGGGTGGAGCTTTTACACTGCAATGAATTTAACTATTAAATCTAATTAATTCTGCAAAAAAAAAAAAAAAAAAGATTAAACAGGTGAGCTATACGAGGGTTCAGAATGAAGGGGGTGTGGCCTCTGCTGTATGTGCGTTGTTTTTTTATAAAGTAGGTGTGGTCCCTGTACAGTATCTATTATTCTTTTCTAACGAGGACCACATGGCCTGTTTAGTATTTTTAATGCAGGAGGTGTGGCTTCCCCATTGAAGAAAATAAAATACTGTTCGCTGTAGATCGATAGATAATTACTTTATTGATTCTGAAGGAAATCATAGACAGGAATCATACACTGGTTTGCTGACGCTTTGAGAGATGTCGGTGTTGACCTGTAATTCAGATTGCGTTAAAAAAACTAGAAACGCGCTCCAACGAATCGGATGTATTCAGTATCTGCTCAGTTTTTTCAAATGATCTTTAATAACAAATAAACAGTTATGGTCAATAATTAAATAAATGTAACTTTATTTGAAAATGTACTGTTTTACAATTTAACACACTCACCCTGAGGCTTCCCTGCACAGGCCCTGTACGAGGCCGGAGAGAAGAAATGGGGGACGGATGAGAGCAAGTTCATCGACATCCTCTGTAGCAGGAGCGTTCCTCAGCTCCGACAAAGTGAGCGTCAGACTGGACACTCAAAAGTTGAATTCTGTATAGTTTCAGAATTTGTACAAACACCTGAATTCCTGGTGTGTGTGTGTGTGTGTGTGTGTGTGTGTGTGTGTGTGTGTGTGTGTGTGTGTGTGTGTGTGTTTTATTTAAAGCCCTGGTGGAATATAAGAACCTGAGTGGGAAAACCCTGCAGCAGAGCATCGAGAGTGAGATGTCTGGACATTTAGAGGACGCTTTAGTAGCCGTAGGTACGACAATGAAAAGTCAGGAGATCAGACAACGTGTGGGGGCTTTGCTGCATTTCTCTTCTTTTGCTTGACGTGACATGGCCGATACTTTATAGATGTCGACTGTGCAAAATGTTAATTTTTTATTTAATGTGTTTGAGTTTACAGTGGTACCTCAGCATACAAATGACCCGCCTTGTGAATTTTCACCTTAAAAAAACAAACGTTTTCCAAGTAATTATCCCCGGCATATGAAGCATTTTCAGTGTACAAGCCGGTCGTGTGCACATCCAGTCGTCTGGGAACCGTTCAAAAATTTTTTGCATCAGTGGAAAGCCAAGCAAGGCGAGTTTTTTTGCACTATGGGTGTTAGCAAGAAGAAAAGTCAGCCGCTTTCAGTTCGGTTTTTAAAGCCGTCTGTGCCGAGAGGGATCATAAATTAAGGTTAAGTGAGGTTTAATGTCTATTTCCTCTTTTACTTCATTTACATGTTGTTTCTAAATGTGTTGATTTGTTTTTATTAGCAAAAATCTGATTATAGTGTCGGAAATTGGCAATATTGGTAGTATTTTTGTGTGGCTGCAATGGATTATCTGCATTTACTATGGGAAGGCGTTTCACAATATGACATTTGACCTTAAGAACTCGACTCCAGGACGGTTTAAATTGGCATGCCGAGGTCTCGCTGTAGTCCTATTTTAATATGAACATGAAAAAGTTAACATGAAATATTGTTTGATTAATTAATGAATTTATTTATTTTTTGTTTTGGATTGGTGTGTGTGTGTGTGTGTGTGTGTGTGTGTGTGTCTCATTACAGTGAAATGTGTGAAGAGCGTCCCAGCTTACATGGCAGAGCTTCTGTATAAGAGTATGAAGGTAAAGAAAGCAATCAGATCACACGGTGTAAAGGAAGAAATGGATGAATAAATAAATAGATATCTAGAGGAAGACTAACAATGACACTGCGTATATCTGAGAAACTATAAAGTAAGAAAAATATCAATTAGAAAGTTATTAAAGAATAGTCGGTATAGTATTTGTTCTCTCGAGCCGGTTTCCATGTCACTGCTCAGCGGCGCGGCGCGGCCTCGCACCCCTCAGCTTGTTGATATTTCTGCTGAGTTTCTTACTTATTATCTCGTATTTAATCATTTTTTCAGGGTGCGGGCACGAAGGAGGAAATGCTGACCCGGATCATGGTGAGCCGCTCCGAGGTCGATATGATGGACATCAAGGTCGAGTATAAAAAACTGCTCGGCCG
Source organism: Clarias macrocephalus (assembly GCA_011419295.1). NCBI lineage: Eukaryota > Metazoa > Chordata > Actinopteri > Siluriformes > Clariidae > Clarias > Clarias macrocephalus. Next base: position 9,801 of record JAAGKR010014905.1, read on the forward strand.
CTCCTTGTACTCCGATATCGAGGTACGTTAGAGCAAAGTGTTTACACAAAACACCCAGCACGCTCACTCAGCAAGTCACTTCCTACTTTCTCTTTCTTTCTGATTAACTGGCTTTTGTAATACAGTATGTTTGACCGTTTGCACCCTGAACAGCTTCCTCCTCTGTTTCATTTGGAAGAATTAAATTAATTGGGATTATTTAGAAATCTGACCTCAGTAGGTGTATGAAGGTTTGAGAAAGCAAACAGTCATGCAGATGAGGGAAAGAACAAAAGAAAAACAGGGAAAGGGAGAAGAAAAGGTAGGAAAATTAATTAAACACAAAGTAACAAACAAACAAAGCAAGAAAGGAAGAGAAAAAGAGAAACAAAAACAACAAAGAAATAGACTTTATACCGTATATAATATAAAAAAAGTAAAAGAAAAATAAAGAGGCTTAAAGTAAAAATAAAAAAGGAAGAAAAAATAAAAATGAAGAAAAGAAAAAAACCATTGAGAAAAGAAAAACATGAGAGAAATACGAAAAAGAAAAAGTGTAAAAAGAAGCATTAAATAAGAAAGAAGGATGAAAAGCGAAAGGGTCATTGCAGCAACAAAACGGCAAAGAGAAAGGAAGAAAAGTGTAAGAAAGAGGAAGATGAAAGAGGAATGTAAAAAAGAAACAGAACAAAAATACAGAAGAAGAAAAAAAAAAGAAAATATAACCTTTTCTAAAATGTGCTTTCATACAGTATGTCCTTAAAACCCCCGTTTCCTTCGCTTTCTCATTCCGTACTGTATATTGTAATCTTTCCTACAGCCCGAGTCCAGGCCGAATTTCAGACACCCAGCGTGCGCAGGCACATCGAGCGATACTTTTTACTTGAATTCTTATATATTCGATATCATTCTATACAGATCTAATACTTACGTGTGCTTTTTCACTTCCATTCACAGATTGTTTATAATTCATGTCCAACTGTACCATGT